>APFE030696162.1:0-11503 GCA_000404065.3 Pinus taeda | reverse complement strand
ATGTCTCATGTACATGCAAATATCCCTATGTTCCCTTTAATTCATGATGGGTCATTACATCACCTAAGTTTAACTCTCTCCCTTTCAATCTCCAAAGAAGATAGAAGGACACTAGGGTTAAAGAGTTTGAGGAATGTAAGTTTGTCTTTCTCAATTTCTTTGAATCCACATGCACTTCTCTTTTCTTCCACTGTTCATCTTCTTTTCAACTTCTAGACCAAGTACAAAGGGAACGTTAAGCTTCCAAGGTCAACGTGATTCAAGTTGATCTCCTTGAGGGAAAAATATTGATATAGTGCAATATTTTATTAGAATTTTGTAGTCTGCAACATGTGGGTGACAAGAAAAATATTTTCCTAGAGAAGAGTCAAACTAACATTAACTAACCATTAAAGAAAAACTATAAAGACTAGCCTCTCCTCTATATGAATGTTGTTGTTTTGTGAGATCATACCATGATAAAAGAACTCATTTTGAAAACCTTTGTCCATATACATTGCACAGGCTAGCTTTTCCTATTTTCCTTTTTCTTCATTCATGTTGTAACAGGGCTTAACATAAAAATCTTCCATAATAAATAAGATTACACAATAACTAGAGGGACGACCAATTGAGGGCCAACACAACCACATAGAAAAGGTGGACTAGGCACTAGCCTACTTCATTTTTGTTGTAAGGGGATCGCTTGGATGAACATTGGACTAACTTGTGAGGAGGTAGTTTCAATTGGGAGAAGAGTAGCATCTACCGCACATTTGTCTCGAAGATCGGAGACGCCACGCTAGGGGCCATTCATAGTTGGCTTTGAAAGTGTGGAGATTTTGAAGACATAGTTGGGGGTGATTTTCTCTTTCAATACCAAACCCATCTCATTGTCCAAAATACAAAATTGACTTAAGAGGGATTGTGGTTTACAGGCATTTTGAGGTAAGATATTGTGGTAATCGGTAAATCTTTCTTTAACAACCACTATTTATTTAAAAATACAAAATATTAATTTTTGTTTTAGATTAGTTTCATTTACTAGCTCGTTGTTCAAGATTTCATCTTAAATAGTTAATTCTATCGTGGGTCTTTTGGACAATCGTGTTATTAAACCAAGTATCAATAGACCATATTTGAGCTTTATTTCTGCATATATTTCACGTGGTATTAAGTATTATTGCTGCAAATCTTTCCAAGTGCCCTCCAAGTACGTATTTTCCATTGGAACTTCATAAGTAAGATCTATACTAATTATATTTGTTGATTTTTTAACATTTAGAGTCTGAAAATTTGCATTTTACTGATGCATTAAGTTTGAATTTATTGCTGGAAATTTTTTGGGCATAGGACCTATTGCCTCAAAATCTAGCAAGTCTTGTGAGATGCCCTCTTAAGACAAAAGCTAGACTAAGACACAACAATGAGGTGGATGCCCTTGTCACCTAAGCACTCCACCTCCTACTCTTTAGTGGAATTTTACCACACGGGAGGCTTCCCAGTATAGGTCACCTAAATGGTATTCTAAATCAAAGGATCAAAGGTGACACTTCAATAGGATTAATCAAGGTAGTCAAACTAGGAGCAAGGCTCAATTATTTGTGAAAGGGAATAATGTACCTATGAAGAGGCCTATAAGGAGAGACTTGTAGCCTAGGGTTTTTAGTGTAAGATACAAAAGTAGCATAATTATGCATACAAAAGGAAAAGAAAAGGTTTGTTTGAAAGGTATGATCAACAATAGGAGCAACAAACCTTTAAATGACCCTAAGTTGAAGCCATAATGCACAATTAAGGTTTTTCAAGCCATAAAATTCCCTGATGTTGATGACATCAACCCTAGGGAAGCACTTTCAACCATGCAAATTGCTAGATTATGATGTTTTAAGGCTTAGCAAGGCAGAACAACTTCCAATCTGCACAACGCTCATGTCCTAGTTATATTTAGCCTAAAACCCTAACCTTAGTGGTTTGCCTTGAAGGGCCAAAATTTTAGGGGAGAGAGACAAAGAAATGATTTTTGATTTTTTAGTGGTCTGTTAGTTTTTGTAGCATCGAATGTGTTCTAGCCACGAAATTTTGTGGAGAGGCTAAAATGCATGAGACCTCCAAAACCCAAAAAATGTTTCTGGAAATTCCGCCTAGAAATGACTTAATTAGATTATTAGTCAGTTTTTAAATATTTTCTAAGTCTAAACTTAGGGAATATGACTAATTAGTCAGAATTCATTAAGTTAAGGTGTGAATGTTCTAAAAAATCACATGGATCGAATTCAAGTTAATCCTAACCATCAATTAAGATCTAATCTTGGTTGTTGAAGTCTCAACAGAGTATTATAAGAAGAAGTCGATGGGGCTTGGAGAAATCACTTGAGCAATTCGATTTCATGAGCACATCAATTTCCTGAGTAGCATCATTTAGTTGTCGGAGAGAGAGCCAGAGAAATCGAAGCAATGAGAGAGGGGCAGGGATAGTGAAGTCAGAGGAAGGATTCCAGTTCCGGTGAGTGCATTTGCAGAGACGCAGAGGAGCCACAATGATGCTAGCACAGAGCAGCGCAATAGCCTCTAGAGGTAATTTCGAAATTGCTAGGGAGAAGCAGAATTTCAGTGCCAAAAGTTGGGCAGAGGTTCCAGAGGCCATGAGAGACATTTTCCCAGACAGCAGCTGACCAAATGGCTTGAGGAGAAGCTGTTCTAAGTTAAGGGCAAAAGTGACTGTGCTAGGGTGACGCGGTAGCTGCGCAGAGCCAGTTTAGACGGCTCAATTTGAGTTGAGGTCAAAGCCCGGATTTGCCTGTGGAGTGAGGAAATTCCTCACTAGATTTTTCTTGTCAGTTTTTCTCCATAGGATTGCCAGTTTCGGCATCCAGTTGTACTCAAATTATTTCACTGTTGCATAATAATAAAACCCTCAGTTGTTGGACTGGTTTTCCCAAGTTGGGATTTTCCGGGGACATTGGTCCAAGAATAACTGTCATTTTATGTGTGTGTGCTAGTATTTCTTCCAACGTTTATTTCTTCCCCAGTTTATTTGTGTAGGTTGCAGTGTGATTGATTCAGTATTTGTTGTAGCAAACAGTAAATAAATTGTTAAAAATTAATTTAACAATTAGGAGAATTATTTCCAGTTGCTGCAATAGGATTTGGGTTTGGAATTTTCACATGGTATTAGAGCACAAATGATCAGCCAAAGAGCTCAGTAGCAAAAGGAAGAGGGAGTTTGCTATTAATTGAGGGGCAGCAAATTGAAACCCCAGAGGCAACACAATCACCTTGGCCAAGAGGTCGAATTTCTTGAGGAGAATCAATTTTTCTGAGAGGAGCAAAAAAATTCAATCTCTCTAGATCAAGGGATTCCAGAGGCAGAGGGAGTAGCCAATATTTTTTGCAGAGCAGATCTCTAGCTGGACGCAATAGTTTTGTAGCAGTCTACTAGATTAGAACTAGCTTCGGGTGGAAGAAGAGCACACACTGACAAAAAAATTTCCTCAGGGAACTTCTTGTCTCAAGAAGTTCGATTTCCCCTGCAAATCAGCAATCTTTGTGAGCAGAGTTTCTCACTCCAGAAGGGAGTGCAAATAGCTGAGCAACAACTAAGCAAAAGGGAAGAGGAAATTTTTGACATTGTTTGAGATGACCACTGCTAGACTTCGAGATCAAGACAGGTTGGATGGTGCTTCCAACTATGTCATCTAGAAGGCAAGGATGTCCTTCCTTCTGGATGAATATGGTCTGAATCCTTTCATAGATGCAGTGGTAGCTATCCCCATGAACGCAAATCAGTTGAACAAGTAAAGAAAGGAGATGGCGAGGGCAAGGAGGTTGATCCTCGATGGTGTTCGGGACCACATTATATCACATATAGCAGCCAAGGGAACGGCCAAAGAGATGTGGGATACACTTTCCACGTTGTACCAGTGCACTTCCGAGCAGCAGAAGATGTACCTAGAGGAGAAGTTGAAATGCACCAAGATGCAAGAAGAGGAATGCATAGACCCCTTCCTCACCAAGATCCAGGAGATCTGAGACCAGCTTGCAGCTGTTAGGGCAACGCCTCAACCAACAGAGCTAGTGCAATTGGCACTCAACAGTGCCTCTGAGGAGTGGCAGGTATTTGTCCAAAGTATCTTGGGCAGAGACACCTTGCCAAGGTGGGACAGGATGTGAGACGATTTGCAGCAGGAGGAGTTGAGACGAGACCTAGTGAAGAGCTCCATCAGTGGCAGCAACAGTAGATTGAAGCAGGCGAAGGAGGAGGAGAATGTGGCCCTCGCATCGAAGGGTCCCAGTTAGGGGCAGGGGGAGCATTGAAAGAAGAAGAAGGACATGTCAAAGGTCAAGTGCTTTAGATGTGGTGAGCTTGGCCACTACAACACCCAATGTCCTCTCAGGAAGAACGACAAAGAGGAGAAGCAGGACCAACAGGTAGCATCAGCAAATATCGATACTTCCATGCAGAGGAAGATGCTCCTGGAGAATCAGCTAAGGTCATACCAGATGCAAAAGGGAGAGCAGATAGATGTCTTCCTCGGTCGGTTGAAGGAGATCCATGACCAACTGACTTCCATAGGGGCCACGCCCGATTAGGAGTTGATGGTGAGGACCACACTTAACGCAGTCTGTGAGGAGTGGGAGACATTTTTCTAGAGTAGACTGGGCAAGGCGAGTCTTCCAGATTAGGAAGCACTGTGGGCAGCTCTTCGTCAAGAAGAGATCAGACAGCTGACCAAGATGGGAAGTAGCAGCAAAGGATTCAGGATCAAGAAGGAAGAGGAAGAGGATGCAGCTCTGGCATCTGCAGGAAAGCAGGAGAAGAGGAAGAAGAAGGACCTCTCCAAGGTCAAGTGCTTCCACTATGGGGAACTATATCACTATGTGAACCAGTGTCCGAGGAAGAAGAGTAAGGCAGAGGCTTCTGACTTGAAGGCAGCACCAACGAGGGCGGAGAAAGAAGTCAACGAGAATGACGATTATGCCATGATTGCTCATGTGCCACTTGAGAAGAAGTGGGGACACATCGAGCTATAGTCAGGAGGACTACAGGCGATGAGGGGCAGGATTCTTGAGGTACCCAACCTCTTGGATTATACCTTGCTACGAGAGCCCCGGAGAGGAGTAGCAGGACTGGCGGATGTAGGTAGATATGGATGCGGATGAAGCAGCAGAGAGTGCTACAGTGCAGGAGTCCCTGGGCAGCGCGAGGCTAGCAAGTTGCAACAGTGCGAAAGGCACGGGAGTGTTGTACCAGTGCAGGATGGCACAGAGAGGTGTGCAACGGTGCGAGATGCAGGGAGTTGTTGCAGCAGCACAAAGGTCAGTGGAGGGAGCACTTGTTAGCGGCAAAGAGAGCTTCAGCATCAGGAGTGTTTCTAGCCTGACAGGGATGTCAGAAGTTGGGAGGATCAGTTACTTACTTCTCAGTAACTGAGTTGCAGTGCAGTAGCAGTTGGCAGTAGCACGATGCAACATGATGAGAGGGGAAGCAATGCAGATGCAGTGTTGGGAGAATGGACCAGCAGCACCATGGATGCAGAGGGAGTCGCCGTACGGATGCAGCAGTGGCGATGGCAGGGCCATGGGCAGCAGTACAGGATGCAATAGTGCAGAGGATGTTGGGCGAGGCCTAGCATTAGCACAAGGACCGACACCGGATAATCAGGGTGATGCTCAGTATGGAGTATTACTAGAGCACAGTCCTCGCTCAGAGGGAGTATTGATTTGGGGTAGCATCGGATGTGCTCTAGCCATGAAAATTGGGGGAGAGGCTAAAGCACATAAGATCTCCAAGACCCAAAAATGGTTTGGATAGATTGTACCCGGTTTGGGAGATATTAAAATAAATAATATTTTTAATGGAGTTTCTAAGTCTAAACTTAGGAAAAATAAAATATTAATGGGTATTAGTATAACACTGGGCTAGAAGGTTCCAAAAGTAATGGATCAAGCCAAATCCAATATTAGCCATTGATTAGATATTTAAACTTGGTCGTTGAAGGACCAACGAGAAAAGCATAAGAAGAGGCTTAAGGGTCAGTTGGAGAATACACTAGAGTGATCAGTCATTCATTTTGCTAGAGCGGAGTTACTAAGCAAAGTTGAATCAGTGATCAGTGAGTATTGGGCAGAGAAGCAGAGGCAATACTGAGAGACCAGTGCAGAAGCAGGGAGAGCGAGAGCGGCAACGAGTTCAGGCCACGCAGAGCCCGCAAAGACAACTTAGAGGCCAGAGGGACTACGTCATCCACGCAGAGGCTGCCGGAGTGACGTAGAGGGTCCCAAAGGCTGCACAGTGCCTTAGAGGGTTGACACAGAGGGTCCCGGGGCTAACACAGGTCAGCAGGAGGCTAACGCAGAGGCCAAAAGGGCCAGCGTTGAGCTTCAGTTGTGCCGGAGAGGATTTCGCGGGACAGGTTTCTTGAATACCTGTTTCCAAATATAGAGGTATTGTTGCCGTGTATTTTTCTTTGTCGGGTGAGCCGGTTAGGCACCCAGTTGTATTCATAAATACTGCATAATAATAAAACCCTCAGAATTGTTGCACTGGTTTTCCCAAGTTGGGTTTTTCCGGGGACATTTGTCCAAAAATAAAGGTGTCAATTGTGTGTTTGTTTTCCTTCAGTTAATAATCTGTAGATGTTGTGATTGTATTGTGTTTATTTCGGTATTTAAATATTTTAAATAACTTGTTCAAAATTTACAAGTAGAAGAAATAAACCAACAGAATACAGATTAATTTTCTAACGGGTAGACTTAGAAAATTCAACAAATACATGTTGCATGTCCAGTCAACATGGTCTTTGAACTAGTGCTAGAGGAAATAAAAAACTTTGCACCAATATGCAAACTAGTAAATCGTGACTCGTCAATAGTTGGTTGAAAACTATTTTCAACCCCGCACATCAGTGTCGGCCATTCCTTAGTTCTATAGAATTACTGAAGGGCTTGCCTTGACTCGGGCACTATTTTGAATACGCCAGATCATGTCAAAGATGTCTAGAGACCAGTTACTGACTATGTTTGTTGACTATGTGAAGATTGAATCGATGAAATCGAATTGTGTTGTTGTTAGAGTGTGGATGGGCCATTGTATCAATTATAGTCGAGTTTTGGAGTGTTGGAGTGTGCTAAATGTAAGTCTGCAACCGACAGCTAAGTTCTAGAGTGTGTTGTTCTAGCTTGCATAGCTAGTGTCAGCAGTAATACCAGCAGCAAATCCTTGCAATTTCAGACATGATGCCTTCAAAGCCAAACCAACGTCACACAAGTTATAAACTCCAAAAAAAGACTTCTAAATACTATTCAGCATACCTTCGACCACAGTTAACATGGTGTTAAAGAGTTGTGATCATGCTACTTTCCTTTTCCCGTGCAGGTATGGTCCCTTAATATGCAGTGACCCAAAGTAGCGATGACCTAATCCGAATCTCTGTTTCAAATCATCGAGGTTGCTAATAGAATGTACAACCTCATATGCCACAACCTTCTCCTGTAAAGACGTAGGATCATCCAAGATAATGCAATCCACAAGGAATGTTGGCTTTGCCTCGACAATGGAAGCTAAGGCATAGCTATCAAATTCATGGGCCAAGCTCTTGGACACTAGAAATGGTCTGCGAGACCATGGCATCAGTGTTATTAATCACATCGCATAAGGAGGAACTAAAAGTGTGTGAAGAGAGCCAAGTATATCGAACCCTCAATATATGGAGATGCTAGTTGCAGACAACCTTTAAGGAAAATGTGTGAGAAGGCCCAGACATATTGAACCTTCAATGAATTTTGAGAAGCACAAGTCGTGAAAGTCCCAGTAATCTAAGATATGAAATGAAATGTTGTGGTCAACGCAGTGACAAGACAAAATGTGATGTTGTAATATCCCCATTTTTGTAAGCATGGGAGTCACTAATGAATTTTACCCAATTTTGGTAATATTAATTAAAAGGGGCAAATATTATTGGAGAATGATGGCTAGTATTATTTTATTGGAGAATGGCAACAAATATTATTTTATTAAAATGGCATCAAAAGTCACTTAGTGCAAGATGCCCCCCACCAATAAAATAATATTAAAAAGGAGTATAGGAGCATGGGGAGAAATTATAAAAGGAGGATGGACTCATTTGTTGACCATCTCTTGACCATTACACTTAACAATTCTTTGCTTGGAGTTGTTTAGCACAAGGGTTTCAAGCGAAGTCCAAGCCAGTTTTGGAGGACTTTGAGTGCCTCCCTAGCTAGAGATTGGAGGAGTTCACTTCAGGGCTTCTACAGAGCTTCATCGATAGCAGGTTGGATCAGTAGTGCTCATTTCCTTGGGGGCAGAAGGGAAGTCGATTTGGATATTGTGCGGGCTAAGGCGGGAATTTGAGCTAATAATCACCCTATTAGTGACCTCAGTTGAAGATTTATTAAATAAAAGGTATTACAGACTCGTGTTGGTGTGTGTTCTGTGTTATTTAAGCAACGGATCGATCAGATTGCCAATACACAGATATTTAAATGGAAAGACAACAGAGAAATACAGTAAGAAAACACAAGAATTTTAATAAGGAGTTCACCCTATTCTCCAGGGCTACGTCTCCAGTCCAGCTTTCAGTGGTGGCCTTGTTTTATTGTGCCTTTAGCAGAGAATTACAATGCAGGGACTCAATGTGAGTTCTGATGAAGCAGGTTTTGCTTAGCAGGGTGGTTCTTGGATTTCCCAAGCCACTGGAGTGCACAGACTCTTCTTCTTCCTACCAGCTCGGTGACCTTCGGGTCTACAATGGACAGAGCCAAATGTGATACTCTATCCGGACAGATTCCCCTATGGGATGGCTTGAATCTTCAAGCTCTGGTGCTCGATGCTGTCACTGGTCAACGCGGCCCTCTGTCTCTTTCTACTCTTCTCTTGCTTCACTGCCTTTTCTCTGTATTCTGTCCTCTCAGGATTCTGGTCCTTTCTCCCTCGTCTCCCGGACTTCCTCCGACTTGACTGTGTATTCTGTCTCTATTCATGGATTTTTGTCATTCGAACCCATGCCCGCTCAGTTCCTCTTCCACCTCTGTCGATTCACCTTCTACAGCTCTACGGCTTTTTTCTGCTCCTTGTCTCTTCAACTGGCCATCTGGCTCTGTGGCTCTCTTTGCATTACAAACGCATCATTGTCTATAAAACGCCTGCTTGTAGCGTGGCACAATGATCAGGGGCAGTTAGAAAGGAATCGGGGCCTTCCTTCAGGCAAAACCCGAAAATGGAACAAAATTCCAATGCACAGAGTTTTACCGGGAATACTCTGTCGGGCGCGAAAACCGGACTTCAAATTCTATGAAATCGCCCCTAAAAACCCATCGAGTCTGCCATTTTATTGCAAATCGCTATCGCATGGTGTGGGGCTTAAAACCCAATACACTAATAATACACAAAAAATCCGAAAAGCCCGGATTTCAAATTATATGCAATCGGGCTTATAATTCCCATCGGGTCTAGCCCTTATCGGCTTATCGCAAATCGCGTGCTCAACGACCCTTTGTATCGGAGATCACCGATCACTCCAATCGCTGATTATCGCAATCGCATTATCTCAATCGCCAAGTCTGGGGTCCCGATATCGCATACATGCTTGCCTCCGATGCGATGAGTCGGAGATCGATGATCGGGGGTCCTTCCACCCTGGCCTTAAGTCTGCTCTTTGAACCTTTTGCGATGCGATTTTTCCTTTATAAGGCCTTTTATGCCATTTTTTTTGGAGAAATGCCTCCTTTTCCCGATCCGGGCTCCCAGGGGCCACTTTGACCTCTTACGCAGTCTCCATGGGCCTCGGTCAGCGCGCTTTGACCGAGGTCCTCGTCGCTCCACACTAGCTGCCATTGCCACTGGTTCAAGGTGTTTTCGATTGTTGTTTTGGATTCTTTAAAGATTTGTTTCGTCCCAATATAGTCAAGGTTCTTTGACAGTCGTTTATGGATCCGATTCGAATCACGGCCTTCCCACTGAAAAAGCTTTTGGACCACCAAAAGTTGGTTTTCTTCAAGCATCGACTAAGTGAGGAAACTGCTGTCTCACTTTTCCAATCTCAATCCACTTCGCATTGCTCGGCTTCGAACCTTTTAGTCCAATCCTAAGGTATTCCACTTGTCCACTGCGCGTCGTCCTTACCTTCCTGTCCAGCACTATATCTTCCCGTAATTCACTAAGATATTCAGGTAGCAGGTCATCAACAGAAGGTAATTGACTCTGCTCTTCAGGGTCCTCAATCATTGAAGGTTCAAACAACCTCAAGCAATCTGCGTTCACGACTGAGTAGATGTGCATGTAAGCTGGTAGATCAAGGCGAAAAGCATTTTCACCAATCTTCTCAAGTATCCTGAAGGGTCCATACCTGATAGGTTTTAGCTTTTTACCTTCACCTTGCATGCTGTCCTTGCTGATATACAGCCAGACTTGGTCTCCAACTTGAAAACTATGCTCCATCCGATGCTTATCATGCCTAGCATTGTACTTGGCCTGGCTCTTTTCCAGCTGTTCCTATACTGCCTGGTGGATCTCCTCGATCTATTCAATGAACCTAGTTGCCTTGTCCACATCACTGTGTCTATCAACCATGGTATCTTTATCAAAGACAAAATCCAAAGGAGACCTTGGTATGAAACCAAAACAGGTCTCAAAAGGAGATCTCTGTGTAGAAGAGTGTTTGGCTCTATTGTAATCATGTTGCACATAACACAAGTGTTCATCCCAAAGCTTAGGGTGTTTGCTGCAATATCCTCTCAATAACCAGATCACCGTCATGTTAACTACTTCTATCTGGCCATCTGTTTGTGGATGAAAAGCTGTGATTTTATTTAATTTGGTGTCCATTAGTTCCCACAAACTCAACCAAAACTTCCCCACAAAATGGGTGTCTAGATCAGATATAATGGAAGTGGGTAATCCAAAATGAACCCATACATGTTCAAAGAACAATTTTGCAGTTTGTTCAGCAGTAATTGGTTTACTACATGGTACCAAATACACATTTTGTTGAACCTATCCACAACAACATATAGATAGTCATGACCTTTCCTAGATTTAGGTAGTCCTCCAACAAAATCCATGGAAATACTTTCCCAACGGTGAGAAGGAACTGGCAATGGAGTGTACAAGCCTAGTTTTCTGTTGTTGGGCTTGCTTTTCGCACACATAGCACATCCCTTTACATATCTAGAAATTGTTTCACTCATTCTCAGCCAATAGCAAAACCCTTGCAGCTGTGCAACTATTTTACTTACCCCAAAGTGGACTGATATCAGAGAAGTGTGTGCTTCCCTAATTTTCTTTACTCTCTTAGTTTGTGGAATGCAAAGTTTCCCACAATGATATAAGAGTTGGTCCTTCATGTGATAGTCCAATTATTCTATTCATTTTCCTTGACTCAAAGTTGCATATACATCTTTAAAGTCCATGTCCTGAGCATACTGTTCTATGTAGCTTTCATGCAGCACATAATTATGCTTAAGTATGGTAGATGCATTTATAATGGGTCTAGATAACATGTCT
>APFE030696159.1:0-70691 GCA_000404065.3 Pinus taeda | reverse complement strand
TCAACATTACCAACCTTCTGTTAACCCTTTACCTTCTTCGCCTAATTTTTCTTCCTCCATTTCTTCCTCTTCGCTTGGTAAAAGCCTTGATGCTACTATCCAGGTGGCTAAGAAGAAGAAGAAAGGGAAGAAGAAGAAGAAGAAGAAGCAAGATAAGAAAGAAGTCAAGGTAAGTGTTAGTTTTGTTGAGGAAAACTCCGACATGCATCGTAAACCCAAATACCCTTGCAGGCTTTGTAAGGGTGACCACTTCCTTATCAATTGTCCTGGTATTCCAAAGGTCTTGGAAGTATGGTCAGAAAAATCTCATCAACTTTCCATTGATCCATCAACCCGTGATAGTCATGTTCCTGGGAAAAAGGGTAAAGTTAGGTTTCCTTGTAAGCTATGCAACGGGAGTCATCAAACTCACATTTGCCCCCACATGGATGAAGCCTCAAAATTGTTGGAAAACCTTACTGTTTCACAGCAAGAATTTCCTACTGGTTACCGTAAACTTTTTCCCAACCTATCGTCAACTGACGGAGTGATTGATCTAATTTCAAGTACTGTCGATCCCACTTTTCCATTGGAGAGTGAAACTCGTGTCACTTAGGTTGATGATCCTTTTGTTGATCAAGTGGTCGATTCAATTTCACATTCGGTCGATCCCACTTTTCCTTTAGAGAGTGAACTTCATACCGCTCAGGTTCTTTTTGTTACATCCGATTCCTCTATGCCGGGGGGCATTTCTATTTCTAGAACCCCCTCCAAGTACTGAGGTCTTTTCCTTTGATTGGAATAGATTGACAGAACCTTGTCTTCCTTCCTCCATCCCTTTCCAAATCATTGTCAAGGTTGGTGGTAGGGACATGCATCACACACAGGTAGATGAAGGTGCTTTTGTTAGTATTTTATCCTCAACCGCTTGGAAAGCTTTGGGTTCCCCTCAGCTTGTGCCTATTGCGCAGGATCTGAAAGCTTTTAACAGAACCATTAGTGAACCTTTAGGGATTCTTCCTAATTTTTCTATTACCTTGGAAGGTAAAACTGTCTGTATTGATCTTATGGTAGTTCGAGGTCCCTTGGATTTCAATTTACTCCTTGGACGAGACTATGTTTATGAAATGAAAGCTGTCGTATCGACACTCTTTCGCGTAATGTCTTTCCCTCACAATGGAAATATTGTGACTGTAGACCAGCTTTCGTTCCCTAGTCTTTTTTCAACTACCGATAATATGACAACCCTAAATGTTCATGATTCTAAAGTGGTATCTACCCCGCCACGGGTTAATTATGTGGCAACTGGTCCCATGTTTTCAGTTACTGATGTAAGTGAGCCTCTCACTGTTTGCTCATCTTCTTTTGATTTAGATCCGGTAATTGACATGGAAAACTCTATGGGATTACTTGAACGCGATGTTCTTATCCCTTTTGAGTCCCTTGACATGTGTTCCTTCCAGAGAACTATTCTCCCTTCTGATGAGGACCTCTTGGAAGCCATGATCAAGGTGTATCCATTGACATGTCTTTCTTCCAGTTGGAAGCCATGATTCGCCACCGAGGATAGTTTTTTCCTGTATCAACCTCATTAAAAAATGAAATAGGGTTTTGAGGATAGTTCCTTGTCTTGTGTCAACCTCGTTAAAAAATGAAACAAGGATAGGTTATATAGATAGATTGTAGAGTAGTTATGAGGAAAGTTCCTTTTACTGTGTCGACCTCGTTAAAAAATGAATCAGTGGGTATGAGGAAAGTTCCTTTTACTGTGTCGACCTCGTTAAAAAATGAATCAATGAGTATGAGGATAGTTCTTTTACTAAGTCAACCTCATTAAAAAATGAATCAGCTAGATTTTAGGATATGTAAGTAGATTGTAGAAAGTAGGATTTTGCGAGGACAGTTCCTATTACTGAGTCAACCTCGTTAAAAAATGAATCAGGTTAGAGGATAGTTCCTGTTACTGAGTCAACCTCGTTAACAAATGAATCAGGTATGAGGATAGTTCTTTTCTTGTGTCAACCTCCTTAAAAATGAAACAACTCCCTTTTCAAGGTGAATATTGAAAGTAAACCTTCATTCGAGTGCAATGAAGCCTGGGGGGCATGTCCCTTGATTTACATCATTATACTAGGGGCATGCGCACTTTTTGAGCATAGTTTCTTTCTTGTATCAAGCTCGTTAAAAAATGAAACAAGGGTAGGTTAGGTAGGTAGATTGTAAAGAGTAGTCATGAGCATAGTTCCTTATCTTGTGTCAAGCTCATTAAAAAATGAATCAAGGATTTTAGAGCATAATTCCTTGTCTTGTGTCAAGCTCATTAAACAATGAATCAAGGTTTTTAGAATATAGTTAGGTAGATTGTAGAGAGTAGTTATGAGCATAGTTCCTTATCTTGTGTCAAGCTCGTTTAAAAAATGAAACAAGGGTTTTGAGGATAGTTCTTTTCCTGTGTCAACCTCACTAAAAAATGAAACGACTCCCACGATTCTTTCCAAGATTTCGAAAGTAAACTTTCATTTCATCCACCTGGTTGAATGCAATGAAACTTGGGGGGCATGTACCTTGATTTGCGTCATTACGCTGAGGGCATGCGAATGTATAACAAGCATAGTTTTTCATTTCAAGCTTGCGTAAACATGAAACTGAATCTGAGCATAGTTCTTTTCATGTGTCAAGCTCGTTAAAAAATGAAACAAATCCTCCTCTAATTGAGTCGAGAGTTTAACTAGATCTCATAAATGTTAAGTTGTATATTTAGGTTAGTTATTTCAGTTTTTTGCATAGTTTTCTTACAGTTTTAGGTCGAGTCTTTCAAATGATCTCGTAACTAAACCTTCATTTCATCCAACTGATTGAATGAAATGAAGTTGGGGGGCATTCCCTCTAGCAGTTATGCTTAAGGGGCATCAAGCACAGTTTTCTCTCTGTTTCAAGCTTGCGTAAAAATGAAACTACTTTGAAGCATAGTTTTTCTCTGTTTCAAGCTTTTGTAAAAATGAAACCTATCTCGAGTCAATTTCAGTTATTTTCAAGACTCGTTAAACTCATGAAAATCCCGAGATTATTTTGCTATCTTTCATTCTCGTAAAACAAATGAAAATGCTGAGTTCTTTCCGTCTTTTCTTGCTCGTAAATTAAATTGAAAGTTGGCCATATGAGTACATTTTTATCCATTTTTCGAACTCATTAAAACTTACGAAGAAATGGAAACCATGAGTACATTTTTATCATTTTTTCGAACTCGTTAAAACTTACAAAAAAGTGAAACCTTAGAGTCACCTTTAAGCTCTTTTCTGACTCCTAAAACATGAAAAGATTGCCGAGTTTTTCTTTTTAAGCTCGTTAAAATGGAACTAAAAAGACGGTCCTCTTACAGCCCTTTTTTGACCGTAAAAACACGAAACGATTGTCGGATTTTTGTCGTTTCAAATTCGATATTGGTCATAAAACGACATGTCATTGATTGCTTTTTTTCTTTTTCGGATCAAAGGCACTAATTACGAAAAGTACTCCTTGGTCGTAAAAGATCAAGCGGTTCTCTCAAGTATTATTTTATACTTTTTCGAGCTTGGAGACACAAATTTATGAAAAAGTCAACTCTAGAGTCTTCTTAAGTTTTTTTAGACTCTCTAAAAATGAAAAACGCCGAGTTTCTCCTATACTGGACTCGCTAAATTTTGACAGTAAAGGACCTGTTCAATTACAAACAGGAACAGACCACTCCTTCTTAGGGTTCGAATTTAAACTAAGTTGGACTCACCCGAAGGGTGAGATTATAATGAAGCATATGTTATCCTCCTCAAGCTTGTAAAAAATAAAGAGGTACTTGCCAGAAATGGTGGGGGAAAAGAGAGAAAAGTGAGTCTGTTTGTCATACTTTTGAACCACTCTTGAACACGACACTTTCATTCACCTGGGTTGGGAAATCCTTTACCTAACAGTTGATCAAACCATATTGAAAGTCTTCAGCCAGTTTCTGGGTATTAACTTTGGGTCAATTGTTACCAAACCATTTGTCGTGTCGTTATGTGTTCAAGAGGTCAGTGCAAATAAGCCATTCATCTGCAAAATGTCTGTCATCCATCTTGACCATCCCTGAGTCAGTCCTTGCAACTAAATTTCTTTAGCTTGATCTATGATTTTCGTGTTGTGGGCTTGCCTACGACGGATCACTTTCTATCGAATTCAACTCATTATCTAGAAAGATGATCTAGAAATTGTCAGTACCTTGAGATCTGCATGCCTCAATGGCAGGTTTCTCACCTTTGACGACAGTTTGCATCATTGACTTTCGATCAAAGGATTCCGTGACATGTTCGACATCAACACATCTTATCACATCTCATAGATTGCACTGAGTACTTTGAGATCCATTATCATTATTGGTGGTTTCTCTCACGCTTGTTAACAGTTTACGTCACTGACTGGTAATCAAGCAGTTTCTACCATGTTCGACTTCGAACCTCTCTAGCAACTAACCCAATGCCTCAATTTATAGTGCAATGGAGGGAAGTTACTAGGTCCTCCTTCAAAGGGATGGAATCCTCCTTCAAAGGGATAGCTCCTCCTAACAAGGGATTAGCTCCTTCTCTTTTGGGATGCATGAACCACTTTGGAGCGAACAATCCACGTCAAAATTCCTTCTAGAAACATCTAGAATTAACCCAAAGTGAGTTTTTTAAGATAAAAATTGTGCCTTTTGACTTTCACAGGGGTACGCACCCTCCCCTTTACAACCAGAGCATATAAGTACGCCAGGTAATATGAACAAAGGGTGCGGGCCCACAGGAAAAAGTGAGAGAAAGTGCGGAACCAGAGTTACATTGTTTTTTGATGTCTTTCTCTCATTTCCAAAGCTTATTTTGAGGAGCTGAGGTCTGAGACTTGCTTAGGAGGCTGGTATAGGTGGTGATAGACCCATACTGACTGCAAATAATCATGGTGACGATATTTTTGTGTAACAGTACTCTAATGAATGATTTTACAATGATATAAGTTAGTTTTGTTGTTTGAGAATAAGTTAGTTCAATGATTGGGTTGGTTGATTCAGTTGGTTTATTAATTGAGTGATTTGTTCCAGTGATTAGTTTTAGTTTTGATATTTGGTATTGGGCTTAAATGATGGTATTGGGTCCAGTCTAAAAATTTGATGAAACATGACCTACAAGTTGTGATGTTTTGAATCAGGTGGATCCAGTGTGAAAATTTATGAAATGTGATCCACGGTGGTGCGAGGGTTAGAGCCTTGAGTGAGGGAGTCGAAGCTTCATTCCAGTGGTAACTGATAAAATAGATGAGGGGCTAGGAGCTCCCTTGTGGTGGGTGCTGGTAAAAGATATCAGGGGGTAGGTGCTCTCTTCTAGTGGGTGCCAGAGAATGAGAGAAGATTGTAGCCTTCTGCAGGTGGGTGTTTGCATGCTGGTATGAGTCTGCGCCAGTACAAGATTGTAAGAAGTTTTTCTTTATAATAAAAAGAATACTGAGATGACAACATCAGTGGTTTTCCCCACATTAGGTTTCCACCTAAAATCCTAGTGTTCATTTTTGTTTCTTATGTGTGATGGTTTATTTTTTTCTTACTACACATGGTCATTGTTTAATTAATGCTAAATTATGTACTGATATATTGATTCAAGTTAAATAGATGATGAATTAACTACAAAGTAGTTTACTGGATATATGCTAGTTGTCTACATAATAGTCACATATATACTCAGGTTTCTTATAGTAATGTCTTGTACAAAAATATGAGTAAGAAAAGAAAAAGTTTTAGTGAGTTTCTAAGATACTGATTCACCCCTCCTCTCAGTAATTTTCCCAACAATTGGTATCGAAGCCGGTCCTTTGGAATAAAGTTGATGGCTTGAAGCAAGATTCATCAAGATGAAAAATGAAGAGAGGACAACATCTATCAGGCCGCCATTGTTCAACGAAACCAATCTTGTTTTCTGGAAGGTAAGAACAAGAGATTACTTACAGTCACTTGGAGCAGATGTATGGGAAATCGTTCAAGGAGGCTATCAACATCCATCCTCCATTCCCACAGATGAAGAGGAAAAGAAGAAATATGAGATCAATGCGAACATTGTCAATTCTCTGTTAGGAAACTTGATAAAATCAAAAAATTTCAAAGTCATGTAGTTGAATACGACAAAGGCTATATGGGACAAGATTATCCAAAGTTATGAAGGTGACACCAAGGTAAAAAGTGCCAAAATTCAAACTCTTAGAATTCAATATGAAACTCTCAGAACACACAATGATGAAAGTATCACAGGTTTCTTTCTTAAGGTAGATGAGATCGTGAATTTTTTGAGAAATCTTGGTGAAGCAATAAAAGAATCATCACTAGTTGAGAAAATACTAAGGTGTCTAACTTCTAAATTTGATTCAAAAGTTTCTGCCATAGAATAAATGCAGTGCTTAAAGAATATTATTGTTGTACAACTTCATGGGATTCTAACAGCCTATGAAATGAGAAAAATGGGTCCCTCATATATCATAGAAGCTGCATTCAAAGCTGCTGCAAAAGGAAAAGAAAAGGAAGAATTGGGTTATGTATAAGAAGAAGAGGCAAAATTAGTAAAGAAACTCCAAACGGGTACTAGAAGATTCAAAGGTAAGCTTCCCTTCAAAATTTTTGCTTGTAGTTCTGTTGGTCATTATGCTCCTAAGTGTCCCTATACAAAAAATCATGAGAAAGGGAAAGAAACTGCAAAAATAAATAGGAGAATGTATGAAAACAAGAGAAGTTTTTATACACATGAAGATAGTTATGGTCTTTAAAATGATGAAGAAGGTGAGTCTGATCAAGAATTTCATTTACTTATGGAACTTGAAGATAGAAGCAGTAATAAGTCTGGTGCCCTAGAAGAAAAGGATACTTTTATTGGGAACTTTGAAAATGATATATCAGATGCAGTGACAATTAAAGATGTCAGAAAATACTCAAGTTTGGGAGCACCCCACTTTCTATTGATCAAGAATGAATAATATGGTAACAAAGAATTATCAGGTATGGGATTTTGTTCTACTTGTGATCTATTTCCTTTTCTATGCAATAATGATAGGGATGATGACAATAAAACAACTGAACTTGCACTTATGGGTAAAAGTGAAGGTAAGCACTCTAAAGAGAAAACAGATTAAAAAAAGATGCCTCTAGAAGTAGAAAACCAAGGAAAGTCAGAAACAATGGACAATGCAGATGTGCATATGATGAGAAAAGGTAACTATCAATAATGGAAAGAAAATATGAAGTCTAATCTAATGAGTCTTGAGGTTTGGTACCTAGTATGTAATGGCTACACCAAATTCCTCCATCAGATGAGGAAGTGTGAAAGAACAGTAAGGCTTTGAGTGACATTTTTTGTAACATAATTGATTGAACATTAAATAAGGTTATGCATTATACAATTGCAAAGCAAGTGTGGGATAACCTATAATAAATTCATGAAGAAATCCCAAGTGAAGATTCTTCATCAAGGGATCTACCAGGTAATCCTATCCCTAAAAATGTGGCCACAATTTCAAATGGAGTTCTTGATTCAAAAGAAGTCAGGTTAGAAGAAATTATTGATCTGAGAACAAAACTTGATCTTTCTTTGAAAAATATTTTTAATCTTATAGATAAGTTGCAAGAATATGGAAAAAAGGATCATGCCTGTTATTCAATCAACTCACAAAATAGAAGAAAAGATAGATCAACGACTTCAAAATTAGCTTCTTCGAGGGGGCACTCTCCTTTACATTACACAAATGAATAATTCTTGGATGATACAGATGACAAGACCTCCTTTCTATATATAGGAGTCTAAGGGGTCGCAATATAATCAAAGCCGACATAGCAATAATATTCTAAGGGCACAAAAATAATAATAGTGGGCTTTTAAGGGGCACAACAATAAAACTATGGGGACTACATGGGCACAAAAATACAACAAGAGGGTTGCACTAATAACAATAAGGGGCTACACTAGTAGTATAGGGACCTAACATGCCCCTCTCCTTCAAAAAAGTGTTGTCCTCAATTCCTGAGTAGTTCTGGATGCTTCTATATAAAATTCTCATCCTCCCATGTGGAATCTTCAGTGGGTAAGTTCTTCCACTTGATGAGATACTTTGAAATTGATTGATTTCGTAGTTGTCGATTTCTTATTTCTGTGACTACTTTATGTTCGAATATGATTTTTCCTTCCTCTTCAAGTTATGGTAATATTGTTTGAACTGGAAGCTTATCACCTATAATCCTCTTTAAGCATGCCACATGGAAAACTGGGTGCACTCGTGAAGATACAGGAAGCTCCAATTTGTATGCCATAGTACCAATCTTTTGTAACACATTGTACAAACCATAATACTTTGGTGATAAATTATTATCCTTCGTAGCTTGCTTGAGGGACATTTTTTTGTATGGTTGTAGTCATAGAAATTCCTAGTCACCTACATCAAAACTTCTTTCGTTGCGATGTTGATATGCCTGTTGTTTCATTCTATTCTGTACCGAAGTGAGGTTATTCTTTAAGAGTTGGAGAACGTGTTGTTGATGCTCAATGTGATCTTCCATTTCTTGAACCTTAGAATTTTCTCTTAAATATGATGTGATTGATGGTGGATGATATCCATAAAGTGCCATAAATGGGGTCATTTTTTCCGCAGTATAGAAGGAAGTGTTATACCACCATTCTGCTAGGGGCAACCACTTGACTCATTATGTCTGTTTATCAAATACAAAGAAATGAAGATATCATTCCAAAAATTTGTTCACTATCTCAGTTTTACCATTAGATTGGGGATGATAAGATGAGCTATGAGCTAAATGAGTATCCAAACAAGAAGATATTTATGTCTAAAAATTTCCAATGAAAATGGGATCTCTGTCGCTTACAATAACTTTCGGTTTCCATGTAGCTTTTTAATTGTTTCCATAAATGCAGTAGCAAATGTACTAGCTTTAAATGGATGAGATAATGCAAAAAAGTGTGCATACTTCGTAAGTCTATCAACTACCACCATGATGAAAGTCTTTCCTTCGGACTTGGGTAAACTTGTGATAAAATACATTGAAACCTACTGCCAACATTGACTTGGAATGGATAAAGGTTGTAACAAACCCGGGGTCTTAATTGTCTCAACTTTATTTTGTTGGCAAACCAAACATTCTGCCACAAAATTTTGAATATCAGATTTAAGGCAATCCCAAAAAAATTCCTTCTTAACCCTGTGGTAAGTTTTTAAAAATCCTGAGTGCCCTCCTAAGGTATTGGTGTGCAATTCAAAAATAATATTTTGTTTGAGTTGGGAATTCTTACAGAGGTATAAGTGATCTTTATTCCATAAAGAATCATTTTTCCAGCTAAATGTACCAGATGTACTGGGATCTTGCTGCAACTTTTGAATGTGTTCCCACACTTCTTCATCATTCTTCCATTCACCCCTTGCTTCGTTTATCCAATCTGGTTGGATAATAGGAATGTCACAAAACAATGCTTCCACATCCTCATCATTTCTTAAGATTGCATCTGCAACAACATTTTGCTTGCCTTTTTTGTAAATGATTTCAAAGTCATAACCTAACATGTTTGTGACCCATTTTTGCTCCTCTTCTGAAGATAAGCTTTGTTCTAAAAAGTATTTAAGACTATCATGATCCGTTTTCACCTTGAAATGTCTTCCCATTGGTTAAGGTTACCATTTATTAAGTGCATTTAGTATTGCCAACATTTCCTTCTCATAAATAGCTTTGTGTAAATACATTCCTTTGATTAGATGAATTTTGAAAGCAATGGGTCTTCCTTCTTGCATTAAACAACACCAATTCCTTTTCCTAAGGCATCACATTTGACAATAAAGGTTTTTGTTAAATCTGGGATAACTAAGACCAGTGCTTGGCACATTGCCTCTTTAAGATGTTCAAAGGTCTTCATTGTTTCTGGAGTCCAAGAAAATGCATCTTGCTTTAGTAATTTTGTTAGTGGTGCTAATATTCTCCCATAATTCTTAACAAAATTGCGATAATACCTCGTCAACCCGAGAAATTCTCACAAATGTTTTATGGATGTGGGGATTTTCCATGGCTTTAATTATGCTAGGGTCTACCTTAACACCTTCATGATATACAGTATGACCCAGATATTCCACCTCTTGTACTCCAAATAAACTTTCTGAGGCTTTTGCATATAATTGTTTCTCCTCCAATAGTTTGAGCACCCTGTCAATGTGTTGAACATGATCCTTCCAAGAGTTACTGTAGATTAGTATATCATCAAAAAATACTAACACAAATTTTCTAAGGGAGGGTTTGAAAATGGAACTCGTCAAACCTTGAAATGTAGAAGGTGCATTGGTAAGGCCAAAAGGCATCAATAAAAAATTCATAATGATCCTCATGAGTTCTAAATGTTGTTTTCCAAATTTCTTCAGTCTTCATTTTGATTTGATGATATCGTGAATGAAGACCTAACTTGGTGAAGTAAATTTCTCCATGTAATTCATCCAATAATTCATCAATAGCAGGAATAGAAAATTTATCTTTAATAGTGAGCTTGTTGAGCTCCCTATAATTTAGACACATGCGCCATGATCCATCCTTCTTGTGCACCAATACTACTGGAGAAAAGAAAGAACTTTAACTAGGTTGAATTATACTAGCCTCTAGCATTTCTACAACCATACGTTCAATTTCACTCTTTTGGGCATATGAATATCTGTAAGGTATGATGTTTGGAGGCACACTTCCTGGAATCAAATGAATAGCATGATCATGATCATGAATAGGTGGGATGACTTTGGGAGTGTCAAATATCTTGGAATGATTGTCCAAAACATTTTGGAGATATGGAGAAATAGATGATTTCGATGTGGGAACCTCTGGTGAACATAATTGTGAAATTAAGCCCTGTTTTTCTTTCTTTAGAAGTTTTGTAATGATGTTAGAGCTTATTATCTTTCCCGGTTGCCCTATGATACCCCTTAATTAAAATTCCTTACCTTCCCAAAAAAAATTCAGAAATTTTCTTAAAAATTAAAAGCTATCGTACCCAAAGATTGTAGCCATTGGACTCCTAGTACAACATCAACACCACCCATTGGAATGGAAAGCATTGAAATATTCAACACATATTCTCCCATGGATAGCTTTATATTATGGCACTTTCTAGAGCAATTTATGGTTCCTCCATTTGCAACCATCACTTGACACTCTGGTGCTGGATATAGGAAGAAATTCAATTCCTTGGCGATCTTACAATGAATAAAATCATGGGTACTATGCGGATCAATCAACATTATTACCTTTTTCTTCTTGATATGTCCTTCTATCTTGAGGGTTTGAGGAGTTCTAATTCCTACCATGGCATTACAAGATATGGTCGAATTCATTTCTTCTTACTCTAGGTTTGGTTCCTGGTGTATATCCTCTTCTTTTAATGTTTCTTGTTCCTTTTCTTCCTCCTCTTCACAATCTATGTAAAGTAATTTATTCTTAGCACACTTATGTCCTTTAGTGTATTTGCTATCACAGATGTAACAAAGCCCCTTTTCTCTTTTTTCTTCCATTTTTTCTTTTATCAACCTTGTAGATTGTCGAAGGCTAGGGGCAACAACACTTACTTATTTATAGTTGTGAGTGGTAGGCTTCCTCGTTGCCATAGTTTTTCTTTCAATTTTTCTGGCCAACCTGAATGTCTTCTCCAATGAATCAGATTCCCAATGGTGAACCTCATGTTGGATGTTATCCTTTAAAGTCCCTATGAACACATAAATCCTATGATATCTGGAATATATTTTACCCTTATATTCAATTTTTGGAATTCTGGAATGTGCTCCACCCTTGAACCCTTTTGTTTGATATTTATCAATTTGCTAAAGAAGATGTTTCTTTTTGCATTCTCATAATGTGCTATCATTTCCTCCATAAAAGTTGACCAAGTGACAATTTGTTTATGAGAGAAAAGACATTGATACCATACAAACTGATTGGGTTCCAAATATAAAGTTGCAATGCATACCTTTTGTGTGTTTTGCACATTATGGAGATCGAAATATTGCTCCATTTGTAGTATCCATGTTACAGGATCCTTGCCATCAAACTTCCTCATATTGAACTTTGGAACATGGTTAATCTTCAATCAAATGTTAGATTCTATGAAATCATCATTAACATTACTTTTGTTCTCATAATGAATTTCCTCTACTACCTTTTCACCATTAGGAAGCATTTTGTGTAGCAACTTTACCAAACCTCCTTTCAAACCTTCCCTGTCTTTCTTCAAATCTTCGATGTTTTCTTTTAGTTTTGCTTCTAAACCATCCATATTAGCTTCCATTCCTTTATTTAAACCATCTATCTTAGCTTCTGTTACTTTTTGTGAGAGTGAAATTTGTTGCACGTGGTCTCGTAATTTTGATATATCATGTTGCATTTTTTCCTTTTCCTCACGAGCCATGGTAGAGATTTTAGGTTTCTTACTAGGTGTTTCCATTTTCTTTCTTCGGGCCATTAATTAATGATAATTATGCTTTAATGCTCCCTTTGAATCACTTCAAACTAATTTTTGAAACAAAACTTATGCAAAAAAAAAAAAAAAAAAAAAAAACTACACACATTTGTTTATCTTTGTAGGAGCTCGATATTAAATCTGATGTATGTCCGTAATTTTGGATTTCCAAGGTTTGAAGTCTTGTCCTGTAGTATCCCTATGAGTCCTCTTTCTAACCCCACCAGTTTGATAAATATTGGATTCTTTAAGAAATATTTTTTCCAAATCTCCCACGATGACTTGAGTATAGACAAGTTCAATAGAGTGAACTTGTATGACCTTCCACGTGTCCCTTTTTTGACCATCAAACCTGAAAAAAATACACAGAAAACTAAGGTCTATACTATTTCTATAACTTCTTACTAAATTTCAATCTGATGCTCAGATAAAAAGTTATGACAATTTTCCCAAAGTCACTTGTTTGGGATGTAATTTGGGAGCCTGCAAAAACCGTAGCTTTCTTGGCTCATATCTCCTCAAATATACCGAGAAAAGATCTAAAATTTGGATGCGAGGTTCATTAAAAATTTGTCTCAAATGGGTTTTAATTTCAGATTTTGTAACATCATAGAAAAACGTTATAGTGAACATTCCACGATGACCTGTTTGGAGCAGCGAAATCCTAGAATACAAAGCTCTGAAACGAAATGTTATGCAACCAACTCACAAAATAGAATAAAAGATAGATCAACGACTTCAAAATAGGCCATTTTGAGGGGGTAGGCTCCATTACATTACACAAATGAATAATTATTGGATGATACAAATGACAAGACCTCCTTTCTATATATAAGATTCTAAGGGGTCACAATATAATCAGAGCCGACATCACAATAATATTCTAAGGGCACAACAATAAAAATAGTGCGCTTCTAAGGGGCACAATAATAACAATATGAGGACTAAATGGGCACAAAAATAAAATAAGGGGGTTGCACTAATAACAAGAACGGGCTACAATAGTAGTATAGGGACCTAACAATGCTACTATGGTATCTAAACAAAATCGTAAGTGTCTTGAAGCTAAGATCATATCTCTAAGAGAAAATATTGAAAAATCAGATAAGCGGAATGAAGAACTACTTCAAGCATTTGAAGAAAAATGAAGTGGGCTGAAAGATGAGATTCTTAAATTAAATGAGCAAGTGGAAGAAGGAAGAAGGTTTGAAGAAGGTATGAAGAAGCAGTATCTAGAAAATGAAAAGTAATATCAAAGAATGGAGGTTGAAGTAAACGTCCTAAAAGGTAAATTAGAAGAAAATGATAAACATTTGTGATTTCAAGATAGTACTAAGATTTTGGATAATATTCTTAGTAGTCAAAGGTCTCCATCTATCAAATTTGGCATTGGTTTTCATGAAACTATTGAAGGAGAATATTGTTCACAAGTTGAGGCAAGGAATTTAAAGGGTAACAATATGAAACCTAAAATGCTCAACAAAGAGATAAGAAGTCAACCTGATAAAAAAACAAGGAAATTGAATCTTCAAAGAAAATCATTTAATCCTATTGTTAATCAATTCTCTCCTCTGATCAATAATTTTGAATGTTTTATATGTCATAATTATGAACATGTTGCAGCAATTGCATAAGTAGAATGTTTCAACCACAAGCAAATAACTGCTTCACAGAAAGATCATCAACTTCCAGGTACTCAAGCTTCTTTAAAGGATATTGTTTTTCTTGCAATATATATGGTCACAAAGCTATTGATTGCAATAGAAGGAATATGAAATAGAAATATTATGATACCTTTGCTCACATAAGATGTTATTCTTGTAACAATTATGAGCATGTATCAAGAGAATGCAGGAACAAATCTATGGATCATCTTAGACAACATGGCGAGAAACCAGATAAGAATATTTATGTGATAAGACCTTAAAAAGACAGATCAACCAACATTTTTCATAATAAGCCAAAAGAAGAAGAACATATAATGTGTGGTCTTCCTCTCTACTCATTTGAAGAAAAAGATAAATGGTACATAGACAACGGATGCTCTCGTCACATGATTGGAGATAAGAGTAAGATGGAGTTTCTCAAGAAAAACCAATATGGTAATGTTATTTTGGGAAATAATGCTCCAACAAAAGTTTTGGGAAAAGGTAGAGCCATAATTAATAAACATAGAGGAGCAACTGATACTTTATTAGTTCAAGGGCTAAAGCAAAATATTCTAAGTGTAGGTCAAATGGAAGATAAAGGAAATATAATTGTGTTTACATCAACCAAGTGCGAGGTTATGGATGAAGAAACTAGAAAAGTCATAGCAAGAGGATATAGAAACCCAAAAAAATATATGTGCTTGAAGAACTAAATTATCATAGATATGAGGAGGATTGCAGTCCATTATTCTTAAACGAATACTTCTCACAGTGACTACAGAAGTGATGTGATGTACCTGACCTCATAAGAATAGAATATGATTATCAGGTCCTTAGGATTAGTGATGTGTAATCTCAGGGGGAGCCAAAGTTATGAAGTTTTGGTATTCTACTTTTTGTAGGTGGATCCTTTGAAGAAAAATTGCATATATACGTGAGTTCTAATCTGAAAAATCGCATATGTTTTGCTATGATGAAAAGTGGGACAGACTAAGGAAAAGGCTCTAATATGCTTAAGATAGTTATTCATCAACTTTCTCGTTCTGACTTTGGTTGGTTACAGTTAGTCGATGCTACCTAGAAATGGTATTGGATTATAATGGTTTATTAGTTGATGCAATATGACATGGATTTATTGATTGATGAAGTTCCTTTGATGACCTTACTGATGGATGACTTGATGTGATCAAACCTGAAAGTAAACAGTGGGCACAGTTTCAAGGGGAGCATTGGTTATGCTTCTAATAATGAATTGTTGGAATTATGTTTTCTTTAAAACTCCTTGGTACACAATGATGCTTATCAATGGTGATGTTGCTTATGTTACTGAAGTTCTTGAATGATGATGCATGAGTTGCTAATTATGGGTGATGCTCATCAAATGTAGGATGATCGATAACTGTCTATTGATAATACATTTATGATATGTTAGGGATTGTTGTGGAATGAACATGTTGACCTTGTTATGATTATTTGATGATGATAGAATATTATTTTGATGATGCATATGGTACATATGTTATGTTGCTTATATGTTGATCTTCATAAGTTCAAGGAGATAAATACAACTTGATTATACAACCTCATTTTTTATTATGATAAGTGTGACTCATTACTTTTATATTGTTGTCATTATGCCTTCAAATATACATAAGTTGCACATGGTGCAGCTATGGATGATGATTACTACAGTGATTAGATCTCACATATGTTGCGTAAGGTATATTTTTTGAGAATTTTTGCTCTTAATGGTATGAAGGAGATGGGTTACTAACAAAGTTTGATAAATGATGGTGAACTCATGGTTTGTTATTGATGACTTTTCTCATTGATGAGAAGCTATATACATACTACTATCTCTATGTCATGGGATATCATTGATGGGTGAATTACAGATAAGGATCTTATGGATGATTACTTAAGTAGAAATATTGATGAAGTGATGTTGGTGTGATAGCTTTTCTTGCATGAAGAAAATGGGCCAAGAGAATGATGTTACTGCGGGTTTCATGAAGACATCTGCTAAATGATACTTGGAGACATGGAATATTCTTGGTTGATGCATGAAAAGCTATTCTTTGATGAAAATGGATTGAGTATTTTCCTACTAAGAGAAAGAACACGTTGGCCTTGATGAGGTCAAGGGTATGAGTTTATAGCAGATCTCTATGGAAAATATTATGCTACATACTTGGTCATAGGTTGATGATATTAAAGCTACATTGTCTTATCTTGCAAATTGAAGATGAAAATGTGCATGTTGTTGTTCATGTTGTTGCTAACAATTGCTTAAGATGTAGATCCTATATGTTGTATGATATTTGTTGATGACTATCATGGTCTCTTTGAGGTCTCTTTGGTCATGGTTATAAATGTCATATATGTCTCTTTATGTAAAGGTCATGTAAAGATTTATGATGTAATAATTGTGAAATTCAGTCATGTATGGATTATTGTGGCCAAGTCATGTAATGTTAGGATTTATGACACATAGGAAATAGTTAAGTATAATTTGGTCTAGTGTAGAGTTAGGTAAAGTGTGTTTCTTTACTATGTACTTTTGTAACTTACAATCCGACGATCACAATATGTAGTGATCCGACGGTTCATTCTCTCCTCGGTATTACCGACACTTGATCCGTGGCTTAACACTTGATTGGTCCATGATCTCTATTTAAAGAGCATGGAGGGTCATTTGCAGTGTAACCGTTCATGAGAGAAGCTTATGTAATGTTTCATTCTTTTATTAATAAATTACCTGAAGTGGCTACATTGGCTCAGGCCATGGAGTATTTCCCTCTTTGAGGATTTTAACTACGTCAACAATACTAGTGTATTGATCTGTGATATGTTTGTGAATGGTACCCTTTGGTGTTTTATCTGAGGAACTTACCCTGTAAATTCCTACATGGTATCAGAGCCAAGTTGAGGGCCGCATCCGTTGGTGATCCAAATCTAAAGCCGGTAGAACTGTATCCGACTGCCGTTTCCTAGATCTATTGTTTCTGACTACTTTCGAGCCAAGAGAACTGCTCTATTGTGTTAGGAGCATCTGTTCTAATGAGGAACCCCTTTCGTTTCACACGAAAAGGTTTCTGGTAGCCCTAGCTACGTCATTTTTAAGAACTGGAGGTATACAGTGTTTTTTTGCAGTTTCTAGTTATTTTCTCTTTGTTTATTTCAGTTTATTTATCTCTTTGTTTTTTATTACCAGATCTATACCTTCCATTTCTACGTATGCTCTTTGCCTCGCGATTCTGTGCGATCTGGGCAAATCAGAAATAGAAAGGAAGGTTTTTTTTCTCATGCGTATGCTCTTTTCCGCCGCGCCTTAGTGTGATCTCAGAAAATCAGAAACATTGAGGAAAATTGTTAGTTTCCGGGTAAAGCTAACTTCAAACCATAAGTTTTTTTTTTTTTGTATGTCCATTTTGGGTTTTGTGGTTTTTGTTTTGTAAAAAAAGATACTTTATAAGAATAGAGGTCTTGAGTTCAAGTCTTTTTTTTTGTTGAGTTACTTTTTCAAAAAGCACATGTAACTTATGTTTAAAGTTACTTTATGTAAAAGTGTTTTCACCCATTATAAAAAGCGAGTCACGTATAATTCTAAAGTCTTTTTATCTTTTATTTAAGTTAGAATATAGTGGGTAGCTCATAAAGTACCATTGTAAAAGTGACTTTCACTTATTTATAAAAGTGAGCCATATAATTTTTTTTTAAAGTGAGCTAATTAGATTAAGTTTGGAAAGGGGGTGGATATTTTTAAATATAACATTATCATTCATTTCCGCACATTCCCGCACTTCGTCGGCATCTTCAATAACTTTTCTTTAAAAAGCCATAACTTCTTCATCTGGAAGCAATTTTTAGAGCCGTTTTTTTAATCACCCTAATTTTTCGAGATCGTTTCATTGGAACACTTAGTTTCAACATCTATAGATTCAGTTTATGTTAAAATGGAAAGTCCATGCCAATTTATTCTTGACAACACCAACTACCTCCAATGGTGGTCCTACATTGTGGATTTACTTAGAAGTAAAGGTCTTTACAGTATATCACTAGGCCAAGAAACCAAACCGAAAGATGAAGATAAGGCATCCAAATGGGAAAATAGGAAAGATCAAGCACGTGGGTTGATAGGGATGTCTATTTCTCCTGACCGTAGATTCCATATCACAAAACTTGATACTCCTAATGAAGCAATAAAATAGATCACTAAAGTTTTGGAATTAAAAATGAACATAGAGCCCATCAACTCGAAAATGAGTTGCTTACATTGGACCCCAATAATTTTTCTTCCATTGAAGATTTTTTGTCCAAGTTCAAGACCTTAGACTTCTTTTGGAAGGTGTTAAGGTTAAGAAAGAATATGGTAACCTTATCTATTCCATTATTACTAGGTTGGGACCAGCCTACTCTGTGTTTTTTTCCACCTTCCATTCTATAAGAGAAGCCTTCATTTCTCAAGGACAAGGCTACAAGTCCCCTTCCTTTGATGCCTTTTGTGATTCATTAATAAGAGAACAAGAAAAACTCTTACACCTTGATCTTCTTAATCTTGGAAACTCTTCTAAGAAATCCTTAGCCGCCCAGTAGCAACCAAATTCAAATAATCCTAAGAAGCCATATCCTAAAAAGAATGGTCCTAAACTAAACAAGGGGCTTAAGCAATTTCAGTCTCAAAATGAAAAATCATTTCAACAAAATCCTAAGGTAAATAAAAACAAAGGGAAGAAGGCTGATAGACATTTCCACTTTTGTAATCGAGATGGCCACTTAGAATCCAAATGCTTTAAGAAGATGGAAGCCTTGGAAGCAGCAATGAAGAAGCATAACATCCATTTGGAGCACTCTTCAACTTCAACTTCATCTTCAAGAATAACACTTTTTGCATGTGGTTGTCAAACATCTCGATCTGGATATGCACTAAATGTATCTTCTTCTTCTAATTCCCATGATTGGCTCATTGATTCTGGAGCTTCTTATCACATGGCCAAAAACAAAGCCATGTTTTATTCCTTAAATGATTGTAACACCAAAAATATATGTTGGTGATGATAGATCCCTTAGTGTTGTAGGGACTGGAACTGTTCATATAGACAATGGTCAATTTAATGATGTATTATGTGTTCCAACCTTATCCTGCAACCTTCTATCTATATATCAGATAACTCATTCAGGTGAAGGGAAAATCGTTGAATTTTCACCTCATGATGTTGTAATTAAGGACCTAAGAGATCCTAGACAGATTTTAACTACTGGCATTGTTGATGATTCTACAAGGTTGTATAAGTTTAACAACTTTGGGTCATCAAATATTCCCTCAGTATTTGTTGCTCATAATGATGAAGTGAGCAAACTTTGGCATCAACGATTTGGTCACTTAAACTATTTCTCCCTTCAGAATCTATGTAAAGAAAATATGGTGACAGGTCTTCCAATGGTATCTTGCAGAGGTGTTGCTTGTTTCGGATGTGTACTCGGAAAACATCATTGGGATAGTTTTGAAAAAGGTGCCTCTTTGCATGCCTCAACCCCTTTATAGCTCGTGCATCGTGATTTATGTGGTCCACTTCCAGTTGTTTCATTCTCTAGCTACAAGTATTTCTTAACTTTCATTGATAATTTCTCCAGATGCACTTGGGTATACTTCTTAAAACTCAAGAGTGAAGTATTTAACATGTTCTTGGCCTTTAAGGCCTTTTTTGAAAAACAATCTAGACATCAAATTCTTAAGCTAAGATCTGATAATGGTGGAGAATATGTTAACAACAAATTCATCAACTTTTACACTAAGAATGGAATTAAAATGCAACATACTGTTCCATATACTCCACAACAAAATGGTGTAGCTGAAAGGAAGAATCCTACCTTAAAGGAAATGGCTAATTGTATGCTTCAATCTAAAGGACTTAGTCTTAATTTTTGTGCAGAAGCAATTAATTGTGCAAATTACATAATAAATCACACTCCTACTAATGTTTTAAAGAATATCACTCCAGAAGAAGCATGGAGCTCAATTAAACTAGATGTAAGTCATTTTCGTGTTTTTGGAAGTGAAGCATGGGCCCATATTCCAGATGAGAAACATAAAGCTTTAGAACCTAAGAGTGAAAAATGTATTTTTGTTGGATATTCTGAAGATGTCAAAGGATACAGACTTATTCCACTTAAGTCAAATAATCTTATCATTATAAGAGATGTAAAGTTTTCTGAAAATATATTGGCCCACGAACCTAATTCAGCAGATGTGCCACGTCTCTCTATCCCTTCTAGTTCTGAAAATATTTCTTCTTCAGATGATGAAAATGAGGATGACAATCCTCCCCCACCTTCTTAGGATCCTCCTTCAACTCCTTAGCTTCCAAAATGGGTCTGTGCTACTCGGGATGCAACAAGTGTTCTTGCTGATGATCCTGTAGATCAACAATGTACACGTTTTCAGTTCAACAGAGCCTCTTCTTTACTGGATCAAGATTTAGCTAATTATGATCCTGACACCTTTGCATAAGGTTCAGGCCATCCAGATTGGGACACAATTATGAATGAAGAATATCGTTCATTATCGGCAAATGATACATGGGATCTTGTTCCCCTTCCAAGGGATGAAAACTTGTTAGATGCAAATGGGTTTACAGAACCAAGTATGGACCAGATGGAAAAGTTGATAAACATAAAGCTCCTCTTGTTGCTAAGGGTTTTCCACAAGATGAAGGCATTGACTATACTAAAACCTTCTCCTTTGTTTCCAAAATGAACTCTATCTACCTTGTTCTTTCCCTTGCTTCCTCTTTGAAATGGGAACTCTATCAGATGGATGTTAAATCTGCCTTCTTGCATGGGGACTTACATGAAGAAATATATATGGAACAACCCACTGGCTTTATACAGATAGACTCTAGCCTTGTATGTCGGCTTAATAAATCCCTTTATGGTCTCAAGCAAGCCCCTCGAGCTTGGTATGCCAAAATGGATATCTTTCTTTTAGAAACTGGATTTTCTAGGTGTAATTCTGACAATACTGTCTACACCAAGAAAGTGGGAAAGTCTCTTATCATTCTTGTTCTTTATGTTGATGATCTTATCCTTACTGGTAGTGATCCCAACCTTATAAAGCATATGAAGTCCAACCTTAAAAAGAAGTTTTAAATGACAGACTTAGGAAACTTGCATTATTTTCTTGGTCTTCAAGTCTTGCAATCTAAGGAAGGTATTTCCCTTTCCCAATCCAAGTATGCATGTGATCTTCTATGGCATTTTCACATGGAAGGCTGTAAGCTAGCCCCTTCTCCCTTTCAATCTGGAGCCAAACTTTCAGTCACTTGGACTTCCCCTGAAGTTGATGCTACCTTATACTGTCAACTTGTAGGAAACCTTTTGTATCTGACCCATACTCATCCTGACCTTTCCTTTGTTGTTGGCCTTATTACTCGGTTTATGCAAAACCCACATGAAAGTCATTAGAAAGAAGCTAAAAGAATACTTTGTTATGTTCGAGGTATAGTTTAGTTTGGGATTCATTACAGTGCAGAAGCATCTCCTCTATTGGTTGGTTTCACTGATTCTGATTGGGCTAGTGACCCTGATGATCGGAAGTCTACTGCATGTTATGTGTTCACTCTTGGTTCGGGACGTATTACATGGGCTTGCAAGAAACAAAGTGCCAGTTCTCTTTCTTTAGCAGAAGCAGAGTATCATGGTGCCATAGAAGCTAGTAAGGAAGCCCTGTGGCTTTATCAAATCCTGTCAGAGTTTGGCTTTCAGCAGCAACATCCAACTACACTTTCGTGTGATAATCAAAGTGTCATTCAACTATGCAAAGATCTAGTCCAACATCAGTGCAACAAACACATTGAATTGCACATGTACTTCATTAAAAAGCTCATTCGTGACCATGTTCTTAAAGTGCAATATTGTTCAATAGATGATCAAGTTGCAGACATCTTTACAAAGGCTCTCATAGAGGTGAAGTTTACTAAACTTAGATTTATGGTTGGAGTTCAGGAAGTTGTCATTAAGGGGGGATAGGATTTAATGCCTCCTTCCTTCTCCTATTGTGTCATTTTTGTACATCCAAGTTGTTCTTAAGGGAGGATGTTAGGATATTCCGACACATAGGAAATTGTTAAGTATAACTTGGTCTAGTGTAGAGTTAGGTAAAGAGTGTTTCTTTACTATGTACTTTTGTAACTTACAATCCGACGGTCACGATATGTATTGATCCAATGGTTCATTCTCTCCTCAGTATTACCAACACTTGATCCATGGCTTAACACTTGATTGGTCCATGATCTCTATTTAAAGAGCATGGAGGTCCATTTGTAGTGTGACCATTCATGGGAGAAGCTTATGTAAATTTTCATTCTTTTATTAATAAATTGTCTGAAGTGGTTGTGTTGGCTCAGGTCGTGGACTATTTTCCTCTTTGAGGGCTTTAACCACGTCAACAATACTGGTGTATTGATCTGTGATCTGTTTGTGAGCGGTGTCCTTCGGTGTTCTGTCTGAGGAAATTACCTTGTAAATTCCTACATGTAATCCCATTATGGGTGGTTGATATAATAATGAAGTCAAATATGTAACCCCATTGTGATTGGGTGATTGATGCAAGTTTGAGTCCTTGACGAGAGGAAAATTCATGTTCAGTTGAGTCATAGATTCATGTGTATATCTTTAGAATATTCAACATATGCTCAGGGGGAGCATAGTCAGTATTCAGTATGTTAGTGTCAGCCTTTCCAGCCTTCCTCCAGTGATCAAATATGCTCTTACAAAGTGGTCTCAGAGTGTCAAGGTCAAATTTTGTCATTACAGTGAGTCTTCAAGCAAAATTTGGTCACTAGGCATTAAGTTTAGGGTTTGCTTTCACTCCTTCTAAAGTTGTCCAAATGTCGGTCCATGTCATCATTCTACTGAGTGTACCATCATTCAAAGGGTTGTCATTATTATGTCAGGTTCCATTGGGTCATTTTACACCTTGTTCATGCTTCAGTTGTGCCTTGGTAAGATCCATTTCCCTCTCCTAGGATTTTGGAGGAAAATTCTCTTGGAGGGTCAAAAATTTGTATCCTGATGTTCATACACCTTCCCCTATCCTTAAAGTACCTTACCAAATTCTTCCCATCACTGAGATTCCCCAAATTCCTCATTTTCGCACAAACCCTAGTTTCTAGCCACAACTTGGCAATTTTCTAGGCTAGGCCTGTGTTTTGCCGGTTTGGACCCCTTCCCCTCACTTGATCTCCACGATTCTACTTTCCCCTACTTCTTAACATCCCTCCCTACTTCCAAAAATTTCCCCAAGAATTTAGAAGCCTCTTATCTCCTTCATTTCGCTTCATTTCGACAAAATCCATTGTTCCACACATTGGGACAAGTTTCACTCAAAAGATGTTTTAGAGCAATAAACGATGAATTTTGGAAAAATGAGAGAGGTTTTTGTCAAAAACATGCCAAAGAAGAAAACAATCCTTCACGTTTTACACAGGTGTCATGGTTTTAGAGAAATGTCAAAAATATCGTTGCCTCAGGAGAATCGAATGCACCTCTGAAGTGACCTTGGAAAAATAAAATTTTCTCCTAGCTTGGTTGGTCAAATGACTTTCTAGATGAGTCAAATGATAACTAGACACAAGGATCTTTCCAATGAGCTATCATGAGTTTAATGTGGAGTTGAGGAAGGCATTCAAAAGTTGACTGCAACAACACTCTTCCTTGAGGCAGCCTCATTTGGCACATTTTGACCAGTCTTGGGAGATTTGATTTTTGATAGGGTAAATGAACTCCAAATTGACAAATTCCAGTTTTGTTGGAAATTAGATTCAAATACCTTTCCAACGAGCTATCCTGCACCCAATTTAGACACCGGGAAGGCCTCCAAAACGCATCTGAACGTCACGCTACGCATTGGGAAGAGGGCGCTACGCGTTGGGCAGAGGGCGCTACGCGTTGGGTTTTTCGCCCAGAAACTTGCCAGCAAGCATTCAAAACCTTTCTTAACTCAAACAAACTACAAGTAGGTGTCTTCTTTGACTCAAGCATCAAGTCAAATGGTGTTTTATATGTGTTTGAAAGAGATGCAAGTGATGTTTGGTTTAAGAATATAAATCAAACCCTAAGCCCTTGTTGAGGTTTTGCATATGGTATTAAAAACATTGTAAACATTGTAAACAAGAAACACTTCATATCACAGCATCCTTGTGATTGTTTTTATTCCCGATATACCAAACAAGATACCTATTATGGTAGAATGTTTATGATGCTTCAAATGGTTTTTTGAGGATACATTGAAACTCAGATTTCTTCACACCGACAGCATACACATTACAGTCCTCCTATTGCGCCTATTTTGGTCTCAAAACCATGTCAGACACAGATTCAGTTTATGAGCAGGAGATAGAAGCTGACCGAGAGACTTGGCTCGAGAGGGTCAAAATTCACTTAGAGAAGTTGTTGGCGAAGGCAAATAGGGACAAAGGTTTGCTTCGACACATGAAAAATCATTATTGGGCCCGCATGCACGTGTGCAAGGCAAAAATGAAGGTTCTCAAGAGACGGTTGGCCAAGGCACTAAAACGAATAAAAAGGCCCGATCCCCTCCACATATTGGCTGAGGCTTCCTTGAAGGAGCATGGTGCTAAATGACTTACCTTCTGCACAAATTTCAAAAAAAAATGAGTATTTTTGGTCATTTGTGAATTTTTTGGGCAAAAAACAGGTTTTCTTCCCCAATGCGTAGCGCGCCGCGCGCTACCCTGAAGATGGGAAACTCCTTTTCATGAAAAATCAGCATATTTGGATTTTTCATGCAAAAATACACTTTCTCAACAATTACCAAGAAATTTCACCAAGTTTTGAGCCTCCAGAAGGTCAAAAAACAAGCAAAAAATGACTTTCTGCCACCTTTTTGACACACAGGAAGCAGTCTTGGGAGATTGCAAATTTGGAGGGGAAAATGACCACCAAATTCCGAAATTCCACTTGGGTTGGAAAGTAGACATCTAGACCTTTCCAACAAGCCCACTTTTGCCTCATTTGGACTCCGGGAAGTGCCTCAAAAGCAGGCCCATAGGTGCGCTACGCGTTGAGATTCAGGGCGCTACGCATCAGGCTATTTTCACAGAAATGCACCTACAGCTCAACAAAACGCAGCTTTGACTAGGTTTGAATTTTTAGAGTGGATTTGGATCCTCATTGATGTAAATGATGTAATTTTATGATACTTTGACACTTATTTATCTCTTCTAGAAGATTCATTCATGAAATAGGCAAAAATTTAATGAATGAATTGGTTTCCTAGCTTATAGAGGCAAGTGGTTTTGATTGCCTAGATTTTAGTGCTCAGTTTGGAATTGGTTGAAACAACTCCTAGGATAGTGAGCTCGATCCCTAGAGGCAAGGAAAGATGTTAGCTTGCCTATATTATGTACTTTCTTAGTCATTTTCATGGTTGGACTCTTAGGGAGAGAGCTTCTATTGTATTACTCATTGTATCTCTGCATTTTTGGCAAAGGAAGAAAGACCAAGGTTTTGCAGTCCTTTTTGGGATTCCTGTGGTTACATGTATTGATGGTGTGTTTCTCTTTGTACTTGTAATTTTTTTATGTGATCATCTTCTTACTTTTTCTTCTGCAAATTAGGCAAATGAAGTGTTAAGGTAGAATTCATGGTTGCTATGCTCTACCTTTAAGTTTGCTTAATATCAATGTTTTCAGTTGTTTAAGGAGAATTCAAGGTGATTTATTGCTCTCCTTAGCTCCTCACCAGTCATTCTCATCCATCCAAATCTTTCAAAGGCATCAATACAGTCTCCTACCTCGCCCCAAAGAACCCCCTGCGAAAACTGTGTCTAATCCCCGCACCCAAAATTGTCTTTCCCCAATTTTCCACCAAAACCCTAAAAATCCAAAATCAAACCTTTTATATCAGTTTACTAGCCTAAAATCAGTGTTCTTTATTGGTTATCTCTTCTCGTTGAAGATCTTTGCCGAGATAGACCAGAGAGAGCCCTCTCCTGCCCCGTAGGGCTAGCTACGAGGCTAAGTGGTTTGATGTTGCCTTGGAGTTTACCTTTTTCAGCCTGAGGTGAAATTTCAAGCGCTAAAAGTTTCAACCATATCTAAACTAAGAACAGGAATATAGGCAGTGGAATAACTTGCCTCTAAAACCAAGGAAACCAATTCATTCAGCTCAAAACCACCTTTGACTTGATGTATCTACCCTATCAAGTGTTTTACATCCATGATTACATCAAGTTACATCATTTACCATGCTAATTTCACCAAGAGAGCAAGACAAAGTCAACTGTAGAGAAAACTAGGGTGAAATTTGGCTTTTCTAGCAAAACTGGCAAAATTCATCCTATGCGCAACGCCACTGATCCTATGCGCAATGCTTTTTCTAAGCCAATTTTGGAAGGCTTCTCGGAGTCCAAATAAAGTGCAGGATAGCTCGTTGGAAAGCTTGATGAGTTTAATTTTTGGAACAACTTGAATTCCTGAATTTGGAGTCCATTTTCCCATCCAAAAATTGATTCTCCCAAGACTGCTTCCTATGTGGCAAAAAAGTGGCAAAGAGGGCACTTTTTGGGTGTTTTTTGCCCTTTTGGAGACCTAGAACTTGTCCAAAATTCTTCGCCATTTCTGAGCTTCCATATTTTTCCATGATGATTCCAAAAATATAAACCTTTTTTCAAGAAAGTGTCCCCAACAAAATCACAACGCCACCTATTGAAAAAGCATGTTTCTACATTAAAAATTTCAAAATTGCGGCGCTACACACCTATTGAAAAAGCCTATTTTTTACATTAAAAATTTCAAAATTGACAAAAAGTTCTCGAAATTTCTTGAAATTTGGCATGATTGACCCTTGTTAAGTGCTTTTATGATCCAATGATGCTTCAACCAAGATCTTGAGTTTATCTTGCTCTTTTTTGCTCCTCAAAGATCTTTTTAGCTTGGCCTTTAGCCTCTTCACCCTTGTTTTGCAAATTTTGTTACGGGTTAGGTAGTGATAGGCCATGTGGCAAAGCATATTTTTGTCTCTGTTAACCCTCTTAATCAACTTCTCCAGGTGTATGTTAACCGCTCAAGACAAATCTCCTTAGGAATCTCAATTTCCTTTTTCTTTTGTCTTCTAACCTTGCCTCTTCGCTACCTAGTCACCTTGCCTCTTTCATTTTTTGTGAACACTTGTGGTGAATGATGAGATAGGGTGGATGGATGGGATGAGTATGAAGAGATTTTAGGATGAGTAGGTGAGGGTGAATGTGAGCGTGAATGGGATTTAGGGAGTGAGTAGGGTTTTGTATGTAGGGTATAGGGTTTCATATGGAGGGTAGGGTTTAGGAGTTTATGTATGGGAATGGGATGTATATAGGATAGGCTTTTATATGGAGGGTATGGTTTTAATATGTAGTGTATGAGGTTTTAGGAACCAACAACAAAGATAAATAAGTGAACCTTGAACCATTATGGTGAACAATGGATACTAGGGTTTTGTTTTTATGGGTAAAAGACCAACAAGATTTCATGCAAGAACACTCTTCAACAAGGAGGATCAATGTACTTGTAAAGAGGAGGAAATTGGAGTTTTGAGGCAGTTTGAAGTGATTTGGAGCAATTTGAGTGTGTTTGACAGGTGCACAGTGCCCTCACACAGGTGCGCAACACCTTTTCTATGTGTAGCGCTAGCATAATTTTCCACTACCCAAACTTCCCAGGTGCGCAACGCCTTTTCTATGCGCAGCGCCAGCTGCCAAGTGTGCAGCGCCTTTTCCATGCACAGCGTCAGTTGCCAGGTGCACAATGCCTTTTTACAGACCACTTTTGGAGGCCTTCCCATTGTCCAAATTTGGCGTGTGATAGCTCATTGGAAATATTATCAAGTCTACTTTCCATAACATCTTGAATTTTCCAATTTGGAGGTGATTTTCCCTATCAAACATCAAATCTCCCAAGACTGGTCAAAATGTGCAAAATGAGGCTGCCTAAATGTAGAGTGTTGTTGTAGTCAACCTTTGAAGGTCTTCCTCAACTCCAAATTGATCTCATAATAGCTCATTGGAAATATGTTTGTGTATAGTTATCATTTGACTCATCAAGTAAGTCATTTGGACATTTAATCCAGCGGAAATATGGATTTTCCCAAAGTCACTCCAGAGGTACAACAACCCTCCTGAGGCAACTTTATTCTTGACATTTCTCTAAAACCATGATAGCTATGTAAAAAGTGAAGGAGGTTTTTCTTCCTTGGTATATTATGGACAAAAAATTCTCTCACTTTTTCCAAATTCATTTTTCCTTGCTGAGAAACATCATTTGAGTAAAACCTATCCCGATGTATGGAACAAGGGATTTGTAAAAATTAAGGGAAATGAAGGGGATAAGGGGCTTCTAAATTCTTGAGAAAATTTTGGGAAGTAGGAAGGGATGTTAGGAAATAGGGGAAAGTGTAATTTCAAATATTGAGTGAGGGGAAGGGGTCCAAAAGGGCAAAACATAGGCCTAGCCTAGAAAATTGTCAAATTGTAGCAAGAAACTAGGGTTTGTGGGAAAATAAGGAATTTGAGGGATATTAGTGATGGGAAGTGTTTAATAAGGTACATTAAGGATAACGAAAAGTGTATGAGCATCAGGATGCAAGCTTTGTTGATGATTTGACCATCCAAGAGAACTTACCTTCAAAACCCTAGGAGAGGGAAATGAACCTTACCTAGGCACAACTGAAGCACGAACAAGGTGTAAAATGACCCATTGGAACCTGAAATGATCATGACAACTCTCTGAATGATGGTACACTCATCTGAATGGTGACATGGACCAACATTTGGACAACTTTGAAAGAAGTGAAAACAAATCCTAGACCTAATACCTAGTGACCAAATTTTACTTGAAAACTCACTGAAATGACAAAATTTGAATTTGACACCCTAAGACCACTTTGTAATAGCATATTTGATCAAAACGGTAGATTTACCAAGAGCCACGGAGGAATTTGTGATTCACTTCCTTTTTGGACTATTTGTGCGATATGGGTTACCGCGTGAAGTGATCACAGATGGGGGATGGAAATTCACATGACATAAGATTACTGCCACTCTTAGGAATCATCATATTACACACAAGATCACTTCCCCATATCACCTGTCAGCAAACGGGTAGGTTGAAAGCACCAATAAGGTCATTGAAGCAATTCTGACCAAGACAGTCTCAACACACTGACAAGACAGGGCTGCTAGACTGCCAGAGACCTGGTGGGCCTATCGCACAACTTGGAGGAGTACTATTGGATACTCTCGATAATAGCTCATGTTCAGAAAAGAACCTATTTTTCCAATCAAATTCAAAATAAAGACTCTAAGGATGGTGTAGGAAGTAGGGTTGGATCTAATAGAATCCCATACTAAACGACTCTAGCAAATTAACGAACTAGGTGAGGCTCGACTGCTTGCTTTGCAAAAAACTGCAATTATTCAACACTAAAGGGAAAAATGGCATGACAGCCTTATCAAGAAGAACACATTTCAAAAAGGGCATTGGGCACTTCTTTACGATTCCAGATTCCAAGATTTCCCGTGTAAGTTGCAAACAAGATGCCTCGACCCTTATGAGATTTAGGAAGTGCATAACAATGGTACTCTTACCTTGGTTACCATTGATAGATCTGGTCATTCTTTTAAGGTGAATGGACACCGAGTACACCTCTATCACAAACCTCTCACTAAGGAGTCTTTCTGTGAGAAGGTATGTGAGGACCCCTCCATGCAAATTTTAGCTGCAGAAAGTGATGACCCAAAAACTTTTGTTTCAAAAATTGAGATCTCGTTAGAAATTGTAAATAATGTATATACTCTTCTCTATTGGTTGCAATTAAGAGTAGACATTACCAAATATGAGAATTTTTATTGCTTGATGAGTGTTGTTCAAACGATTGAATGATTTCCATTCAATCGATTGAACAACACATTTTGTTTCTTTGATTTTGCCGTTCAAATGATTTAATGATTGTCGTTCAATGTATTAAACAACACATTTTTGTTTCTTTGATATTTCCGTTCAAACGATTGAACGGTTGTCATTCAATTGATTGAAAAACACATTTTTGTTTTTTGATTTTTCCATTCAAACGATTGAACGATTGCCATTCAATTGATTGAACTCCACATTTTTGTTTTTTGATTTTTCCGTTCAAATGATTGAACGATTGTCATTCAATCAATTGAACAACACATTTTTGTTTTTCATTTTGCCATTCAAACGATTGAACGATTGTTGTTCAATCAATTGAACATCACATTTTTGTTTTAGATTTTGTTGTTCAAATGATTGAACGATTGTCATTCAATCGATTGAACAACACATTTTTTATTTTGACTTTGTCGTTCAAACGATTGAACAATTGTCGTTCAATCGATTGAACAACGCATTTTTGTTTTTTGATTTTTCCATTCAAACGATTGAATGATTGTCGTTCAATCGATTGAAAATCACATTTTTGTTTTTGATTTTGCCGTTCAAGCGATTGAATGATTGTCGTTCAATCGAATGAACAACACTTTTGTTTGTGATTTTTTGTTGTTCAATCGATTGAACAACACTTTTATTTGCGATTTTTTTTGTTCAAACAATTGAACAATTGTTGTTCAATCAATTGAACAACCCTTTTTGTCTTTTTAATAGACTAAATTGTGAATTTTTCTTAACTATCATGATGCCATCTTTTCTTTCTTTCTCCTTTGTATTGTGAATAAACACCATATGAATGGATTTGTGCTTGATGTAAGAAAAAAAATAATAATAACAATATCATTATGACTCATGCATCCATTTGATGGTTATCTTTGTTCCAAAGCTGATATGGTATATCTTTATAATGACTGACTAAACATATCTTCTCTGGACACATCATAAAATGATTCATTATTTTCAAACCATGTTGGCTTATGTTTTTACATTGTCAATTGGATAAATCTCGTTAACATGATGATATGGGGGTAAGAGTATAAAATTTCATTGGGATCTTCTTACTTCTTACACCATCCCTGACTCTTAAGGAGAAAATGGGCCTCCCTCTCTTTAATAAATAAAAATTCCACTAGAAAAATGGACATAATGAGATGTGAAAAAGAATCAAACATTGTCTTAAAAAGGATAGGGGGTCTCATCACGAGCCAGCCTACCATGATCATCAGGATCTAACAAGTGACATTCCAATTTGGCTACCAAACCAAGGTAATGACCTTCTTGATGCTTAAAGTTGTCAAAAGGGTAGGGGGTCTCATCACGAGCCAGCTTGATCACTTTGTTATATCCTGGTGAATGACACCATGGTCATTTGGTCACCATGCCAACATAGTGGTCTCTTTATGACAAGAAAAAGAAGAACCATCTACATTCTAAAAGGAGGACTTTGGCTCATTTGTGGGATTAAAAAACAACCCTGTCAACGCTATGAATGCCTGCTGGCAGCAACGGCTTTGCTTATGGTATTGAGGTATCATCTTACACTACCAAATGTTCTCTAAGCTCTTATCACCTATGGATTTGTTTCTAAAGGGAATTTTCCATTTGAACAACACTCTCGCAAACCGATTTGCATAGTAAACTTATACCATATATTCATTATATTCCAAATTGTCCAATCATTTTACATCCGCCATTAATATATACCGTCGATTATGCCATTGTCATTAATACCAATTCCGACGAAAATATTTTGACATAATGTATTAAAATCTCTGTTTTAATTTCTTTTCGGCCATTTCACATCCAATGACATATATTACTTTAATTTCTTTATTGATTAACACACTGTTTTTATAATTGGTTGTCGGCATTTATGTCTTGTTAATTCTTTTGCTTGCTTTTCACATGTTGAAAGGACATTGACGCCCTTTTCTAGTCAAAAGGGGGATGGCCTACGTACGCATGGCATGTGTGACAATTAAGAACAATTGTGTGATAATCATTTGAATTAACTTTTGGGGAAGGAATGAATGATGATTATGAATGAGTAATAATTAGCAAGCATTTCTAATTGAGGTAAGGACGAAAACCATTATGGCTAGTATGCAGACTCATGATCCTACTTTAAGTATGGTTTATGGGACCAATGCCTTAACTAAATATGATATTAGATCCCAAAATATCATGATTTCTTTGTTAATTGCTGTAACATTTTTTGTTGTTGTTTTGAATTGTGGAAGTGTAAAACAATTGCATACAAGAAAACCAGTTAAAGGTACAACCACCATGGGAGGAAGAGCTATTAGGAATGAACCACTAGTACTTATGGTATCAGATCAAGCTCGTGCAATTCTTGAGTGCACAGGATGGTTGCAATATCTGAATAGATTACAGGATTTTCATGAGGGGCTGATGTTGGATTTTTTGCAGAATTTGTGGAATGGTAGCACCATAGTCAGAGGCAGAACTATAACAGTTTCTGAAGTAGTCATAGCTGAAATCACTGGACTTCCAAATGAAGGAACCAAATGGATAGAAAAACATGTCCTTATACACAATGTGATTGAAGTATTCCAGGATCTAGGAGAGAAACTGATGCGAGCAAGAAAAAGGATCCATCCTTCGACATTAAGGTAGTCGTGGCAAGAATTGGCCATCATCGTGCAAAGATACATTAATTGTGACAGTCGACACGATGTGGTAAAGCCCTACCAACTGAAACTTCTAGCCATTTTAAAAGAGAAAATTTCAGTTAATTTTCCGTTTTACTTGAATTCCCTATTACATGATGTTTCCTATCGAGTTAGGACAGCCAAGGACCCACACAAAGTAATCATCCATCACCGATTGATTAAATTAATTATTATGAAAGGACTAGCCCAATAATAGTTAACTTGGGATAATGTTATAAATCCTACCTTGGCTCCACCTCCAGAAAACATAGAAACAAAGCAGTAAAGGCCAAGAACCCCAGGTCCGAGAAAGACACTAAAAAGAAAGAATTCCTTTGTGCCCCTGAACCCAACAAAACGTAGGCGCTGTGTGCGAGTGAGAGCCCAGTGATGCATCCCAATTCAAGAAAATGAGGCTGGACCATCCCGCACACCACCTGCAAGTTCGCAAAATTCCCCTTTGCAAGACTATGAGGAGGAAGTGGCCAGGGTATTGGAAAACATGGGGATATTTGGAGAAGGTAAAGAATAATACGGGAATACTGAGGAACAGAATCGCACCCCCAACCAGTCTATCCCTGCTGACAACTTTGTCATGAGCAAAAACTTCCATGCACTGATTCCGTGGAAGAACAGAGGGAACCAATTCCTTCTGTGGAAAAACCCCTTGAAACATAGATACATGAAGAAGATGTCACTAAAGGAGGAAATCAGGTAGCAGATACCGGTCCAGTGGACCCCCCAACTGAAGAAATCCCTGTAAATGAAACCCTGGTAGATGAAAATCAACCAGGTAACACTATTTTTCTAAGTCCCCTGAGGACGAGCCCTACCCAAAAGAAAATCCAAAAAATGACAATTGTTCACGAGACATCGTTATATTGGGGTATCCTGAAAGAGAAATCCATGATAAGGCAAAGTTAGAAGATGAAGTTCTCTCGAGAGATACAATTCTAAATGGAACCCTCCCTGATGTCGACACATTACCACCTGTACAGGAACCAGAGGATAATTCAGTTAACCCATCACCAGTTGGAAGTCCCAAGATAAAGAAGTCCTATAGGAATAGGCTCAGAAAATTACTTAAGAAGTATAGGAAACATAAGCGAATAATTGGGCAAATAAGGCAGTGGTTAAAGGAGGCCATTAAAGCCAAGAATTTAAAAGTAGAAAAAGAGACCACAGGCACACAAATAGAACATTGTTCTGGAAGGAACGTTGAGACCCAAACTGAGGATCTTTTGGCTTGTCCAAAGGAAACTCAAACAGAGTCGTGCCTTGTAGAAGACGTTGAAATGCAAACCAAGGACCCCTATGTTTTCTCATGGGAGACCCAAACGGACCACCCTACCATGGATACTGTTGTTCAAACAGATGCTGAAGAGGACATTCCAATTGGTCATTGCAAGATTCTAGAGGCAACTGAAGCTGTTGTTCAGACCAATCCCATGGAGACCCAGGAAACAAAAACCCAAACCGAGGAAACACCTACCTATACTCCCTTAATCAAGGAAGCATTTATTAGCAGACTTCAGAATGAATTACTAAATATGCAACAGGAACTAGCCCAGTACAAAAAGGAGGTAGTGCCCCTGAAGATACATCAAGAATTAAAGAAAAAGTTTGCGGCACTAACCATAATTGAGGATGAAAGCTTTGCTCAATTCAGAGCTGAACATAAAAAGGTTGATAAAGCATGGGAGAAATTGCAGAAGGTTAAAGAGTAGTTAGAAAATGTCTACTCTCTCTATTCAGACACCTTGTCATGTAGAGCCCCTGCTACAAATTATGCCCTATACCTCCTAGAAAGGTTCCTACTACTAAAAATCAAAGCTGCTAAGGTTGGTAAGCTTGTGGAAATCAAAACCACCCCCGATTTTGTCAAATTATTTAGAGAACAGAATGAGTAGGTATAATGCCTCCTTTGTGAGATTTATATGCACAATTTCCTTCTAGAAGATGACATGGATAATAACCCTGGCCCCTTTATCGGGAATGTGCAACTCCAGGCATTTCTCTCTTTTGCTACTAATCAACTCAAGTGGGCCAAGGCCCACAATACTTTTAGGAGGCGTGAAAAAGAAATTGACCTATGGATGAGAGGGGAACCAACCAAACCCCTACAGCTCTTGAGTAAACACAAGCAATTCATGAAACGAGCCATGTTATAGGCCAACTGGGGCCATTCCATACAGATGTTATACAAGATGGAAAGGAGTATTTCCAAGAGATTAAGGAGGAAGCCTTGTTTACAGCTAGACAAATGTAGGAAGCCTCCAACATTACTATTAGAAATCGAGAACCATTTGGATATCAAAACTTTAAATCCACCTCCTCTCGTTTCTATAAATACAGTAATATGATTTTGACTGTGGGACCTGAATGGATAGGATGTCGGTATAGGACTCCAATCATATGGTATCCTCTAGATAAGTATCACTGTGATTACACCTTGAAGGATCAGGATATTACCTAGGCTTCTATTATATTGAAGAAGAAAAATGGCTCTAGACATTATAAAGAAGAGGTATATTCTTCCTACTCCCTAACTAAGCTACACATCAACTATTTAATTGCATAAGGACATGCAACAAGGTAAGCGGGGGAGTATGTTGGGTCAAGAAAAAGGTATATTTTCTCCTTGGTAATTGCTTTATTTTGTATTTATCCTTACACGATTATCCCTATTTATGAACTAAAATAAAGGAAATTACAGCTAAAATTGGATGAAATCATTTGATAACAATTTAGATAAATCTGGCACTAGAAACTGAATTTTAACTATCCTTGTGTGCAGAAGATGCGGATTGGTAAAATTGCCATTCATTTGACAGAGCAACATTAGGACGTAAAAGGGAAAGACAATGTCCGATGCAGGCAAGGCAACGAGAGACCAGGTAGACCAATACTATTTTATGACAGAATTAGATTATGTATTGCGAAATCCTCAGGATCCCCTGATCCCAAGGATTCACTTTTATCTAGTTTTCTCTCTTACTATTATATATAAGGCCAAAAGGAAAATGAAGTTCAATTCAAACTTATATAATGCATAATCATTCTTTTTGAGACATATCCTACTGTTATCTCAGTGATTCTGTAATTTGGTTACTCATATTAATGAAAGATTGTGTTTGATCTTCACTTATATTCTGAGTATTCCTTAGCAGAGACTTCTGGTGACTCTGGGCCTAGTCAAGAGAAGTTCTACTGCTTTCTTGTGTTATAATATTTCCATTTGAATATTTATTGATTGTTAATATTCAGTTAACATTATTTCTCTTATCGTGAGGATTGACGATTTCAATTGATATTGTTGTTCATTTCGATTCATACTTAGTCTTGTGATGTATCTGAATAATGCTTTGATTTGATTGGTTATATTAGTTTCAGAGTAGATTGTTGTTCCTTCTAAGTTATGATACCATAGATCTTAGAGATAGTGTCAATTAATTTCCATAGTTTGCTGACAGAAAATAATTGTTGTTTAGAAGTCATTTATCCTATTTGCTTGATTGCCGTTCAATTAAGAATTGTCAGTCAATTGAGATTGATGTTCAATTGAGAATTACCGTTCAATCGAGATTGTCGTTCAATTAGAATTTGTTGTTCAATTATGATTTGTGATAGATTAACATTGTTGTTCAGTTGCTACAGTTCTCTTTCTTGATCAAGTGAGTTAGCTTTAATTCTATTTGAATATTAACAAGCGTGATTCTTTACATTCGCATTCAGATTCATTTAATTTTGGAATAAGTAGATGAAATTGCAGAGTATGTTAAGAGTTCTTTCAGAGTTATTTTTCCCTTAGTTATATCTTTAAGAGTTGTGTGACTTAAGTTGAAAAGATAGTTATTAGTGATTGCAATGATTTACCTTTAGCTAACCTCTGAATTCACTGCATAGATTGTACTAACACTCTTGAGATAAAAATACTTACCTTGGGTTGAAAATTAATGTAGGAATTAAGATTACCTGTAAAAAGACATCTTAGTGCACCAACACTAGGAAACAGAGGTCTGACTCACATGAATGTGCAGTTTCTGCAGGCAGTGCAGGGTAGGCAACTAGTCATGTTAGTGCAATTTTGGAGAGCAGTGCAACCCAGGGTCTCAATGTAGCTTAGGTTTCCAGTAGACTAGAGGGAGGCTTGATGACTGATCTTGCAAGAAGAGCAGATTGGATCAAACTTGGGAACAAATTATGCGCAGTTTTAGGAGATAGTCAACTTTCTCACTTCCAGGATTATGCAGTGTAGGTTGTGCCAGAGGATAACCTCAAGCTCTGCATAGTTCTGGGCAATAGAGAAGGGTCGCTGAGAGATGAGACTATGCAGTGCAGCTCAGTTAGGGTCTGGTTGAAGGAGGGTTGTCCCGTCGAAATATTTTTAGGGAAAATGGCTAAGTGTGAGAGCAAGTGAACTTGTGCACACATTGTTAGAAAATTATATATTAGAAAGCAATGGAACACATTAAATATTGCAAAAATATAAACATAGAAAATGCATAAAACAAGAGAGACACAGATATACGTGGTTCAACCAATTTGGGCTACGTTCATGGAGAAACAATCACTCCTTCCTTTTATATTATCCAACAAACTGAAGAGATACAACCTACAAAAGATCCGCTGTAATTCCCTCTTCTCTCTAGCTCAATCTCCTCTCTGTTCTCGCTCAGAATACAGATCTACCTAGACGCAATACAATTCCCTCATATATAGTGAGGGGTTGCATTCTAAGCAAAAAAACCCTAAATTAAACATAATTTCTACCATTATATATCCGCCTATGAACGACCTAGATTGATTACGAAATTACAACATTTTACAAGGCAGCTGCCCCCCCCCCCTCGACCCCCCTTGCAGCGTATATTTTACGGGCAGCATTGCTGCCACATTACGAACTGGGGTCCAATGTGGAAATACCTTTAAATAAAGAAGATAATCAGGCTCCACACCCAACACATATGACATTGTGATCACACACTTAGCATGACTCGACGATAAGACACTTCAAACCAACAAGACAAACATGTGCTCAGTGAGACTGTCTTAAAGGTTAAGAGAAACAAGTGTGACACTTGAGATAGATCTTCAAATGACCGTGACGACAGTTGCGCGACATTGCATGCAACTTTGTGTGTGAGTATGACCAATGTTCATAGAGCGAAAACAACTGATGCACACAAAGACAAACCTTCAAAATTTCCATAACAAGATCGCAAGCATGACATAGTGATCAACATGCCAAAAGACGACTAGTGGTCGATCAAGCAAAAAGGGTGTAAAAAATCGACAAGATATCATGGAATGAGCTTGAGTGTTTGCAATCATCAGGGGAAAAACCAAGGAAGGCTAAAACATTTGGATGCAAGCCAAAATTTTTGAGGGTGTTGCAACTGCTACAACACTTGGCGACACACTGGTTGAATACTAGCTTCTCTATTTCGGTTCATTTTCAGCACAAGGCCTTGACCTTTCAGGGAGTATTGATTTGTTGTGCAAGTTACTTTAGCTACCCTACTTACCCCATGTACAGACATGGTTCACCTTGTACCAACTCAGTAAAACACAACAAAATTTTTAGCTAGATCATAGTGTTTCAAAATTGGGAAAGGTAGTTTGGCTTGCGAGCTTAAGATTTTCAAAGTATAGGTTTTCAGATCTGGTGTTTCTCCACTGCCAGCAGGCCTGGATAGTACCCCGGTGGATTCATGTAGGAACACAAGAATTTATCCACTACCAGCGAGATTGGTCAGTACCCCAGTGAAGTTTCCTGCTTCACCTCCCTGCGCAGGAAGCCTCTCTCTTCTTTCGCCTTTATACTTTTTGAAAGAGAATTGTGCATAGGCACTTATTTATTTTTGGGGCAGAAGAGGGATCCAAACTTATTGAGAGCAGGAGAGGTTGTTCCTTCAGAGAAGCATGTAAGACCTCTGATTTAGGTTTGCTCGTTTAGATTTCCCCTTCTCCGTTTCTACTTGTTGGATGTGCTTGAACAGACATAACAGAAGACTGAGTACATGCATGAGGTTTCCCAATTTATACATAGGTTCATAGTTTGACCAGAGCTTCCCTTCAGATGGATCGTATTTTCCATCAAGACTTCATCTGCCAAAAATTACAACCAAGCACAGAGAAGACAGACACAGGACTGGCCAATCACTGTAGTGTCACTAGACTCTTGAACTTCAACCACATACTTATTCAAAAGCTAGAACACAGTGAAGGCACAACACTTATTCGCGTCGTGCAAACAAATGGAAAAATAAACACGAAACAAAAACAAGATGAGAGGAAAGGCATACACAACAAGCAAACAAAACTAAAAGACAAGAAAGAAAAATGGTCAAGGCAAACATGATGTACAACTGGAATCATAAAACCATGATATATTGTGAGTGCAAAATGAGATCAAGGAAAGGAAAACTAAGATGCAACTAATCCTACTCCTATTCTAACCACTAAACGTTTGAGGTTACGTGAAATAAAATTTCCAATGAATCCACCATATTCACTCCTGACCTGCACGCACAAATATACAAACAATTAAAACATACAAAAAGTAGTGTGCATCAGAAAATACAAAAACTTGAAAAAATTGCACACAAAAAAGAAGGTATTGCCTGTGGGCAGAAAAATGTGTCATGACCACCCAATACACATGCTTAACTCTATGATGGATACCGTTATTCAACAAACCTCGAAAGCATCTTACGAGTGTGTCCTTATCTGCATCGAACTTCTTAGAAAGCACAAGGAAGGATTGGAGCTTGTTACCTACAACCTGTCTTTCCAAGTGAGATTGTTCCAACCATTCATTGATTGGGTCATGGAATTCATAATGGTTGTTTTGACAACTTCATGATCTGTGAAAGGGTGAATTCTTGATTTGACAAATGGGATCACGTTGGGAATCTTGTAAGGAAAAATAAATCTGATCATTCTCAACAATCATGCCAAAATAGTGAGGATCTGCCATAACCATCAGCATAGGCTGAAGTGCCTCACCCGCTTGACATAAATATGAGGAGACAGATGCTAAACAATGAATATCATAGAGAACATAGCAACTTTCATCGAATGTGTTGTTGGGAAAATAATAAAATGAGTGAAAATCAACCAAGATAAAGGAATGATCAGATGAGCCGGTTGAAAATCCAGATTCCCTATTTGAAATGAGCAAAGAAAAATCCATTTGAACAATCTTGTGAATGCTTTGAACAATGGAACCAAGTTCGTTGTGAGTTAGACATGGAGGGCCACCTTCTTGCAACTGGTGAAAAATTGCACAGGCATCATGGTCATCAAATGAATTTAAAAAGAATGCCAGCACTGTGAATGCATGAGACTAGTTGGGGCATGGTGAATAGAGAGGAAATTGATTCGTGTGATCACCCAGGGAGATTTTTGGTGTGATGAGTGGACAAATTTGCAGTGCAAGGATCACAAGAAGACCAAGGATCTGATTGTGAAAGGGAAAATTTGATAAGTATGACCGCGGGCAAAGATAATATTTGAGATGATCCACTTCATAATTCCATGAGGGTTGAATATTCCCATCCAGAGTTTGATGCAAGAGAATTGCTGAAGATGGATGCGTTGTGACAAATTTGTGAATTCATTCATAGGTGAAATTTTGAAATTTTGAGAGATCACGTTTGGAATACCAAACATTTTTTACACGTGAATTCACATCGAGTGCAACCATGCAGATAGACGAATTATGCATGAGAAACTAGATCTGATTGGGTTCTGGGGGCTTACCAAAGTCACAAGGTCCTGACATAACCATCAACGAGTGTTGGAGTGCCTGGACTCCCTGGCACATCCCAAAACTTTCCAGAATTATAGAATCATATTTTGAAGCTTGAACCAAATCATGCATGGATTGAGGATCGTTGTTGTTGTTGATTTCAAAATTGTTGTCAATGATGGCATCCATCTCTGTCATAGGTTGCACTATATTTTTAAACTTCAACAAGCTGACTTAAAGAGTTGCTTCATGCAAGAGAAGAGATGATGGGGAATGGGAAGTACGCGATGTGATTAAACTATTTTTAACTTCATCATGGATAGCTTCATTGCCTTTTGTTAATTGAGGAGATAACTCATCGGATGAAGAAGTAAGAGAACATGGAGTATCTCCAACGCATTTGGATGCGTTGTGAATGGTAGGACACACGGGCAAGTGAGGTGAAGTCGAAGTTTTGATATGAATGTCTTTTTTGACTAGAGCACATTCCAGATTTGAGTTAGAGTCTTCATGAGAAAATGGAAGATCACATGATGTGCTTGGGAATTCGTCACAACATGTGGAAGTATGGGAGTGATGACTACCCAAGAGTGGGGGTTGATTGAAAGAATTAATTGTACATGATGTTCCACCGAGATTAGGAGATTGAGAATCATTCAAGAATGGAAGCATATTGTTTTGGATGTGCACAATTTTGAGTTAGATAGGGAATATTGATAATGTCCTCACCTTTCTGCTCCTCTGCCTGTGTAATGTGACTTCCTTGCGCCTGATCGCAATTTGAGCCAGCAACTTGAGAATCAAGAGAATGTGAATAACTGGCTAGTGGAACAAATTGATCAAGCAAGTCACGGTACAAGGGGTCATGGCTTGTAGATGATGGAAGATGGTAGAGACATAGATAATATTCGAGACTTGAGTTATGAATGGTGACATCCTCTCGCAAAATGGAGTGAGTCTTCACTATAGGCTTCTTGAGCCATTCTGGAGCTTCCTCCATTGAAGTGGGAGGCAGATTAGAATATGGGTTGGGGATGTGCTGCGCAGATTTCTCAGCATTGAAATCAGCGCAAGGGGGCACCCACATTGGGATCGAAAAAGGAGGAGGACATAGAACACATGGGGTGTTGGGATCCTCCTATGCAATCTGAGGTGCCTCATGGTTCACAAGAGTTGGGGAGGAAGGGAAATTGGGAGGTTCACCGTATTGAGAAATACAAACCAAGCATTTGAACGCTTCTCTTAAGAACTAAAAAGTTCAAAATTTGTTTAGGATTTTCGTAAAAAAGATGAAGGAAGCAATCAAAAAAGTTCTCAATTGATTCTTCAAGCTCCATTTTTAAACAACAATTTTTTTAAGGAAATCCCAATGGTTATACTCATCGAAAATTTTAGTCATCATTTTGGCAAGCTGGCCAAATGAATCAATAGAGTCAAAGGGTAATGTGTCACACCATTTCTTAACATGACCTTCGAATGTGAGGGTGAGTAATGCAGCCCAGACATCTCCGGAATTTAGTCCGTGATGCTTGAAAAAAGTCATAAATTGAAACACATGTGCACGAAAATATGGTTCACCATCACCACTAAACTTCAACTTGGACAGGCCATGGATAACTTCTGCAGGGATGGTGCATTCAGACTTTATAGAAAGACATCTTGGGATTATGATGTCAGGAGGAGCCATTTTTAAAATAAGAGATTCAAACCAGACTCTATGGGCACAAATTGTCATATGGCCCTCCTTCTAACGCCATTTTGTTGACGGTGCTAGACCTACCAACAAAGGGGTTCTCCCCAGTATGTAGTCCCAACCTAAGACCTCACACTATTTGGTGTAGGAGTCCCATCCGGTATGATGGCCCAGTTGCCATTATCTTAGATATTTTCCTTAGCTCTTGTTGTTCAGCAAATGAGAGTGTTATGCTTGTAACTTCAATAAAGTGAGGTGAGTATGCCTAATGAGTGCGTAATGTAACTTTGTGTCTGGGTTCTCTTACTGTAAGGGAGAGGTTAAAAGTGAGTCTCTAGATGAGAGGTAGTAGTACCACCTAGGGAGAGACACACGCGAAAACAACAAAGGTATGTCCAGCATCCATTGGAATAGTCCACAACGGATGTGGCAGTCGTTAAAACCAAAGTACAAGGGAAAACATGTAAACCATCTAGCAAAGTATTCCACACGAGGGTGACAGTCGTTATAACCAAGGAAAAAAAGAATGGTATGTCTAATGTCCTACGGAGTAGTCCACACGGATGAGACAACAATGATAAACAATACAACACATCTTCAACAATGTAAGTACTAAAATAACTGGAGTAATTCAACTATCTTAGTATAGGTTAAGCAAACATGCATCACAAAAGTTTAAAGAATAGACTTACAAACATATGCAAAATATGCGTGAAAACATGCTGGTCTGAGACAGGCTTTTGAATTAAGAAAAAGTCCCAAGACACATCTATACACCATACATCACTAGCCCCAACAGTGGGAGATTGGAGCCACTCCTCGCTCCTCAAAGAACATACTACAGACTTTCAAGGCTATGTGGGAGGAGCCAAGGTGAAATGTCCTTTGCTCATACAATGAGGGGGTATATATAGCCAAGGGGGATACTTAACCTTTGTGACTCTTCGACTTCCCTCATGACTGTTTGAATTCCTATGACTTTTCGACTTACATGACTCTTAAACTTCATATGTGTGTCTCTTGGAATTTCACATTACATTACATTTGATTACAACAAGTATGTCCCATAGTAGTGATGTGTTCAAGACAACTCATGACACAACTCGACATGACACTGCTAACATGTACTAGCTAAATGTGGTGTCCGTGTCGAGTTGCTATGTTGTTGAGTGATGGGTGTGCTCTCGGTGTATCATGTCTTCACCTTTGCATGGAAAAGTGTGCGGGGTCTTCGATGGTATTGGTCTTTAATTGATGGTTCAGAAACATGTATCCCTTTCATTTGCTTCTCCATGTGATTCAAACATTCGTTCAACTACGAGCAAGTCTTTTAGCATGCACTCCTTCTTCATCGCGTTTTTTGTCATGCCATGTTTCATCAATGTACCTGTTCTTGCAATCACTCATGCCAAGACGACATCAAATCCAAAAAATCTCCTAGTCTAGCATGATGCATTATTTTCCATTTCGGGTGTAGGTGAATGGGAGGGAGGACAAGGCGCTAAAACTGCGCAGAACACAACTCAAGTCGAGATGACAGACTTTGGAGCATGGTCGGGAAAAACTACACACATGTCACTGGGAGCAAGATTTGTGCAATCCGGGACAATAATGACAGCTGCAAGGTAAAACCCAGCTGGGCAGAACTGCATAGTTCCTAGGAGGATGATAAGGCAGGGTGTCAGGACCTGGAACTGTTGGGTAATTCTACACATTTTTCAGGATGAGGAATGCTCAGATCATTCGTGGGTCTAGTTGGGAATCTGCGCAGTTTCTCTGAGGAAGATAGAGTAGGCAATGGGAGGCACTGACAGACATTTTTGTGCAGTTTTCCAGAGAAAGGTTGGATCAGGTTGTGGGGAATTGTTGGTCACAACTGTGCAGTTTTGAGGGACAATGTCGAATAGGTAGCAGGGGCCTTCCCGACACAACTGCACAATTTCTGGGATGAGTACAAAGCGGGGAAGCAGGGAGAGTTCCAGTCAAAACTGTGCAATTTTTAGCGACATAACAGGGCAAGCTAGCATGGGGATTTCTAGTCAGGTTTGCGCAATTTCTTGGAACAATTAAGTTCCAGGAAGCAGAGGCTTGACTCACATGACTGTGCAGGTTTTACAGGAAATGCACTGCAATTAGTGCATGATAGGTAGTTGGACATGTATGTGTAGTTTTGGAGAGCAGTGTAGCTTGGGGTCTCAATGTAGTTCAGGTTTTTTGTAGATTAAAGGGATGCTTGATGAGTGATATTGCGAGAAGTGCATATTGGATCGGACTTGGAGGCAAATTTTGTTCAGTTCTGGGAGACAGTCAACTTGCTCATTTCCAAGATTGTGCAGTGCAAGCCACCCTGGAGGACACCCTCAAGGTCTGCACAGTTCTGGGCAGCAAAGCAGGGTCACTCTGAGCTGAGACTACGTAGTGCAACTTAGTCGAGGTCCAGTTGAAGGAGGGTTGTCCGGTCAAAATATTTTCAGGAAAAATGGATGAGTGTGAGAGCAAGTGAACTTGTACATACATGACATTATGATCACACACTTAACATGAATCAACGACAAGACACATCAAACCAACAAGACAAACATGTGCTCAGTGAGACTATCTTAAAGGTTAAGGGTGACAAGTGCAACACTTGAGATAGATCTTCGAATGACCATGATGACACTTGAGATAGATCTTCGAATGACCGTGACAACACTTGCACAATAGTGCTTGCGAATTTGTGTGTGAGTACGACCGATGTTCACAGAGTGAAAAAAACTCATGCACACAAAGATAAACCTTCAAAATTTCCAGAACAAGATCGCAAGCATGACATAGCAATCAACATGCTAAAAGATGACCGATGGTCGATAAAGAAAAAAGGGTGTAAAGACTCAATAATATCTCATGGAATGAGCCTAAATGTTTACAACCATCAGGGGAAAAACTAAGGAAGGCTACGAAATTTGGATGCAGGCCAAAATTTTGGAGGGTGTTGCAGCTGCTACAACACATCTATACATTAGTGCAAAAGGAAGTGAGTATAAGTAGCCTTCAACAACGGGAAGAGAATGAAAATATTAGGCTCTTCCATATAAAGATATAGGTCAAGAAGACCACTATTGATGCCCTATTTAATTCTAGATCACATGATAATCTCATTACTGTAGAGTTGGCCAACAAATTGGGATTGGAATTTCATTATCATCCAAGCCCATATCCATGGGATGGGTAAATAAGGATTCAGAAATAAAGGTAACCAAACAATGCAAAATCAGATTTGATATCAATGTGGATTTTATTGTTGAAGTAGAATTAGATGTAGTTCCACTTGATGTATGTGGAGTGGTGTTTAGAACACGTTGTGTACGTGCATGATGAAATATTCATGTAGAGAGCCAACTAGTATCACCTCATCATGGATGGAAAAACCTTCACCATCAACACACACAAGAGAAAATCCAAAATTTTTATGGTAAGTGCTAGCCAAGCCAAGAAAATGATAAATTATATCAAGAAGTATGTTTTACTATTTTTAAGAGAAAAGGGATATGTAGAAGAGTTAGTAAGAGAAAAGTCATCCTCGAAGGGGTGTACTAAGAAACAAAAACTACAATTTGAAGAATTTATACAAGAATATGTGGGTGTGTTCCAGGAGCCTAAAGGGATACCACCCAAGAGGAAGTAGGGGGTGAGATCTAGTTATTACGGGACTCCTTGTTGCAAAACACTGGGTTGCATAGAAAATTTGTTATAAAAGTAAGTGAGGTGAAGAATTAGTTGTAGCAACCACTGTAATAGGTTGTCACTTGTCCAGGTACTTCACCATGTGGGTCACCTATCATCATCATGCCAAAAAGGGTGGCACTTAGTATATGTGTATATATTACAAGACGTTAAACAAAATTAAACTCAAGAATAGGTACCTCCTATTATGATACATGCTTTTCTAGATCAGTTGCAATAAGACAAATACTTCAATAAGATGGACTTAAAGTATATATATCACTAGGTTTGAGTCAAATAAGAAGATACCTAGAATACCATCTTCAAAACCTAGTAAGGTTTGTATGAGTGGTTAGTCATTTCATTTGGCCTATGAAATACACTGACTACATTTATGAAGTTAATGAATGATATATTGCATCCTTTTATAGATTCATTTATTATTGTCTATTTGGATGATATATCGGTATCTAGAGCTACATAGAAGGAGCACATCTCACATTTGATGCATCAGCTACTAACAAAACTCAAGTGTGAGTTTACATAGTAGTCTTTGGTGTATCCAGGGTATGTCATAGGTGGAGGAGAAATGAATATATATCTTGCCAAGATGGAGGGAATCATGGAGTGATCTGTGCCTACTAATGTTTCTAAGGCTAGGATTTTTGCTGGGGAAATATATTACCTAAGGATATTCATAGCCTTGTTGTCAGTAGTAGTAGCACCACTCCATGCCATATGAATAAGTGGAAAGAACTCCCCATGGGGAAAGAGTCAAAAGAGGGATTTTGAGGAGTTAAAGAAGAAGATCAATTAAGCACTAATTTTAGCATTACCAAATTTGCAACATACCTTTGAAGTGGAGATAGATGTGAGTGGGTATGCAATAGGAGAAATGATGATGTAGGAAAAAGGATTGTATGCTTGAATTTTGAATTATTTCATGGGGTAGTTATAAACTACCCTACCTATGAAAAGGATCTATATTCCCTAGTGAAAGTTGTGAAGAAGTGGAAACACTATCTGATGGGAAATGAAATAATAATTCGTATAGATCAATGGCCATTATAATACTTGGAGAGCTAGAGTAAGCTACAATAGACCAGACATTACAAGTGGAAGGGGCTTATACAACAATTTCATTTGATGATAGAGTACAAGAAGGGAAGGAAAAACATGTTGGTCGACATGCTTTCAAGGCCACCCACATATTCATCGATGAGACATACAAAGTGGCATATTCATAGGATGAGGACTGCAAGGAGGTGTTTCTGCAATTGCAGAGTTAGATTTATGTGTCAACGATGACAACACAAGTGAATACCATCTCCAAGATGGGTTACTCTATAGGCTTGATAAGTTATGTGTTATTAAAGGTGAACGACTACAACTAATTAGAGAGGCTCACACCTCCAAGGTTGCAAGGCACTTTGGTGTAGGGAAGTCAATGGCCAACTTGAAAAGTTATGTGTATTGGCCCAAGATGCAAGAATATGTAGCTGGGTTCAAAATAAGATGCATTATTTGTTGTACCGACAAGCTTAGTAATAGGAAAAAATGTCTATATCATCCCTTGTATGTACCCACTTATCCTTGGGAAATAGTTTCCATGTGTTGAAGAAAAGTGTAACTAGGTTCAGTATTTGTCAACGTAATTTTGATCTTTGTACTTGGCAAGAAAAATAAATATTATTTTTGTAAATTATATGAATGAATTTCTTTCTCATTCCATAGGTATAGGAAATTCAAAGAGTGAAAATCGTGGTAAAGAGATATTCTTGAGCATTTATGTAATGTACATGGGTCAACCTAGTGTCAAGCATCCCTCCAAGACAAGCACCATCCTCCAAAGAAAATATATGCTTGCAAAAATGTTAAGAAAGACAGTCAAGTCAAAGTATATAAAGATGACATTTCATCTCAATAGAAGGATGCAAAGGTTCACTAGCTATGTGGCTTATATATATATAATATTATATAATAGATATAGAATAATCAATGAACATAAATCTTCAGATCACTCTAAAACTTTGTAAGGTATGGAAAGGGATAATATCTCGGTGACATATCCAATGCATGATATCGATAATACAAAACAATGTAACACATAATATTGATGTAAGGTATCATGAAATCTCTATCTCATGCTCGGTGAAAGCTCTATCTCAGGGCTTGCTCTCATCATACAAATTGAAGGAATTACTCTCGACATCTATGTGATGAAGAAGAATCACGTGACATAATCTATGGGAAATTTACTCTGGAGATTCAATGCAATCATATAAACGATGCCACTATGATATATACTCTCGACATACTTATGGATGGAAAGATACAGTCTCGGCCTACTCTGAAGCAACACTACTGTAATGACAGTCTCATGATGATGATCTCAGTTATAAAGGGAATGCATATCGTGAATGAAAAGGATACACTCTCGACATATCAATGTAGTAACACGTTTGGATATGACCCCACAGAAACATGTCATGACTTGTCATGATCTCGATCTTTGTCATGAGCTTGATAATAACATAGTCATGAATTCTTGATCATGAAAAGGTTATTAGTGCAACTCTCAAGGATCTATGTACATATAGATATCATTGGTGTGATGATGATTTCAGTGAAGACACAAAATATGATCTCAAGAATGCAACTATGATCTCAATGAAGGGTGTAGTAGATCTTGGTAAATGTACAGTCATTGTTTCGATGACGATGCTGTTATCATATCCTTAGTGATACAATAGTATTGGCCCTAGTACAACAGAAGTGATGAAGATAAACACATTAGTGAAGAGGATTGGTGTCTTGGTCTTAGAGTGGCTCAGAAAGTCAAGGGTCATGGTCTTGGTGTTTGTTAATAGGAATCTCTATAAGAATAATTTTGTGTGGTTTTTCCTCTCCAAGAGGGAGAGTTTTGGCCCTGGGAGAATGCCATATCTTGTGCTCTTATCTCCTTTATTTGATATCTATTTTTTGAAGGAATAAATACACACACTAATGATAATAAGCAAAAGATTGTGATAATAATATAAAGACAAAATGCATCACAAATAGTTATTATGGAAGAAGAATCTCATTAACTACATTATCCCTAGATTCTTCAACATGGTATCAGAGGTATGGTTACATTCAAAGGAAGGGCAGAAAAGAGACATTCAAGGATCAAGTTTCTAGAAAGGCATCAAAGCAAGATGAAGAACGTCAAGATCTAAATTTCAGAATCAAACCTTAATCTTGATAAGACCCTAGAGCAAAGAGAAACCTACAACAACAAGAGCTCGTGCCCCCATATTCATCATCAAAAGGCCATCAAGACGCTCATCAAGTTGTCCACAAAGCAAGGTAGCTCAAAGGATCTCCAAATGAATATCACATCAGCTTAGAGAAAGTCAAAAACCTAGAAGCAGTTTTGATCTACAAGGAAAAGCATAAAAGCAAGAAAACATTGTCATCATCTTCAAGAAAGAAAGAATCATTTTCTTACCCTAGAATAAGATCATTAAAAAATAAGCCCTTGTAAATCTTCATCAACATGATCAAGGTGAATATTTTGTCTTCACAATTCAACTAAGTATTTTTCATTAATAAATTTGGTAAAATTACTTCATGACTGCAAGGAGATCTATAGGTCAATAAGTCATTGAAAGTCCTTACATAGAATAAGGAGGATTGTTATAATCCTCATAGAAAAGAGAAGTCATTGATCTCTATGGAAAGATCTTTGAAAGTCAAACATTGTTTGAAATGAAACAAGAAACTCATAGGATATCACTCAAAGGTCCTCCCATGCATATGTAGCAGAAGAGGAGGCATAAAGAGAGATATATATGAAATACTAAAATATATATTCCCTGAAAGTGAAAATAAGGTCATATCACTTATACTGGATGTTTAGCATCGAAGAATGAAGGAATAAATTCATTAAGATCTGGGAAATATGATAAGAATATAATCATCATTGTTCCAACAGATAAGCAAGGTAACAAATGTCTATAAACAAGAAGGTTACCTCATTCGACAATTTGTGGTCTCTATGTTAGATAGAGAAAGATAAGTTGCAGACAAAATTTTTAAAGAATAAAGGACTCAAACATTTGTAGAAGGAAAATGAAAGTCCGATTCTCAAGTAAGAAAAAAGAAGAACTATGGATATATTGTGAAAAGAAAGCTCATATCACCGAAAATATGGAGGAATATGAAGAAAAGGGCCAAGGAAAGAGGGAGAAACAAATATCCACTATGAGTAGATGATCTCCCTTGCAAAAGAGGTCCTATCATAAGCTCCTAAATCTTTAGATATGATCATGATAATAAGATGCATCGTGGAATCATGAGAGCATTGGAAGCAAGATCTTGTGGGAATCATGAAGAAAAAAATCCATGACAGTTAAACATTAAAGGATATAGCAGGAACATCATTGGACATTGAAGGCAAGGAAGAATTCATCCAAGACATGTCTCATCATACGTCAAGTCAAAAAGAAAATATTTTCCAGATGGGGATATGCAAGATCCTCAAGATTCTATGATGGAATCCTTATCGGAGGATTCACTAATCTAGAGAGGAAGCAAGTGTTTCATCAAGAAATCCAATTTATGGAATTCATGGATGGTGATGACATAAGAGGAAAAGTAGATCAAGGGGTTGAAGACACTTCAATCAAGAAATCTGCTAGAAGGAGCCTAGATGACCTAATGGTAAAATGAAGTATGCATGCTTATGTTTAAATTTTATAATATCATGTTGTATGGTTTCAGATAATATGGATCGTTTCTTCGATCTTAAGAATCATGATCAAAGGAAAAGGATCTCCTCCTCTGAAAGAATGTAGAAAGGCATAAGTCACACTAGATGAAATCAACATTAACATGTCCTCATATGAAGTATGAGGTAGTTGACTAAGAAACTCTGATTGTAAGCTCCTGTAAATGGAATGTGTGAGGAAGGAAGAGATCATGAGATATGAAACCATGATGAAGGTTATCAATATCGAAAATACCAAGAAGATTTGACTAGGAAATCTCTTGGAAAGATATGAAGACTGATGAAAGTGTGAAAAAGATGAAGACCCTTGACAATGGATGTCTTTGGGAGATGTGTTAACATGCATGCAAGATGTTGATACCTATAGGAAGATGTCATGATGAAGATCCATCTCAAAAGGTACAATTTTATTTAATGTTATGTTTTGATTTCTTGAATAATATATGGATGAGTTCATGCAGGGCTATTGGCACAACAATTTTAAGTACAAGTACAACTAACAATCACGTGGTGGATGGAAATTCCTGAAAGAAACATGATGAGGAAGAAGTAGCCATATGACTAAGGTTCCAAATATGTATCAAGAAGGCGACTTTCCATGAAGAAAGGAATGACATAATGAACCAAGAAGGAAAGTGATGGATGGCTAATGCTCTACAAGGAAGAAGCTCAACTAAATTTCATGACATCAAGGAGAGAAGTTAATCAAGTAGCTGAAGGACCCATGGAGAAGAATTTTCTGATATATAGAAGAGTCCCTAGCTAAGAGGGAGCTCTAAAAGGTCCTTGATCAAGAGGTGGTTTGAATTATATCACCCTTGATTACAAAGGAGTGACAATTGTATTTTTTTCTATTTCATGTGTCATGCACTAGACCAAGACTAACAACCATAAGTCTAGATGAAGGCCATGAATGGAAATGTAGACACATGATAGACACATCATTCTTGTCTTCTCCTAGGAAGAAAGAAAGGAGGGTTGGGTAATCATCTGGTGTCCGATACTCTTTGAGGATATGTAGGGCATCCAAGATAAGAGTAGGCAAGATGACCAATATTCTTTAAGGGCTAGGAACCCAAGATAAGAATAGTCCTTTAAGGTCATACTCAGTGAACACCCAGGTGGGTATGTACCTTGAGAGATAATGATGAAGGTGTCTATAAATCATTGGTCTCACTAGCATTGTATCTCACGGTCTCGTGGAGAGATGGAGTCGTTATTCAAGGCCTTGCACTATGACAATGCTAATTGATATGATTCCATACAGATGGGATTACCAATCCGGTTCTTCTTATGATAAATTCTTGAGATTGAGAATAACCAAGTACCATTGTAAATACCTCCCTAATTAAGAGGGAGTTTTGAAGAAAAGTGTAACTAGGTTCGGTATTTTTCAACGTAATTTTGATCTTTGTACTTGTCAAGAAAAAGAAATATTATTTTTGTAAATTAAATGAATGAGTTTCTTTCTCATTCCATAGGTCTAGGAAAGTCAAAGAGTCAAAATTGTGTTAAAGATCTCTTCTTGAGAATTTATGTAATGTACATGGGTCAACCTAGTGTCAAGTAGCCCTCCAAGACAAGCACCATCCTCCAAAGAAAAAGTATGCCTACAAAAATGGTGAGAAAGACAGTCAAGTCAAAGTATATAAAGATGACATGTCGGCTCAACAGAAGGATGCAAAGGTTCACTGGTTCATGTCGACTTGCATATATGGTCAAGGAACTATATCTATATATATATTTTATATATGCAACTAGAATAACCAACAAAAATCTTCGGATCACTATGAACTTCGTAAGATACAAAAAAGGGATAATATCTCGGTGACATATACAATGCATTATCTCGATAATATGAAACAATGACACACAAAATATCGATGTATGATCTCATGAAAACTCTGTCTCGATGCTCAGTGAAAGCTTTGTCTCGGAGCTTGCTCTCATCATACAAATTAAAGGAATTACTCTCGGCATCTATGTGATGAAGAAGAATCATGTGACAAAGTCGATGGGAAACTTACTGTGGAGATTCAATGCAGTCATATAAACGATGTTGCTATTATATATAATCTCGATATACTTATGGATGGAAGATACAGTCTCGGCCTACTTTGAAGCAACACTACTGTAATGATAGTCTCATGATGATGATCTCGGTTCTAAAGGTAATGCATACTCATGAATGAAAAGTATACACTCTTGACATATCACTGCAATAACACGTTTGAATATGACCCCACAACAACACGTCATGACTTGTCATGATCTCAATATCTTTCATGAGATTGATAATAACATAGTCATGAAGTCTTGATCATGAAAATATTATCAGTGCAACTCTCATGGATCTATGTACATATATATCTCATTGGTATGATGATGATTTCAGTGAAGACACAAAAGATGATCTCAAGAATGCAACTATGATCTTAGTGAAGGGTGTAGTAGATCTCAGTAAATGTACAATCATTGTTTCGGTGATGATGTTGCAATCATGTCCTTAGTGATACAATATTATTGACCATGGTACAACATAAGTGATGAAGATAAACACATCAATGAAGAGGATTGGTGTCTTGGTCTTGGAGTGGCTCAGAAATTCAAGGGTCATGGTCTTGGTGTTTGTCAATAGGAATCTCTATAAGAATAATTTTGTACGAGTTTTCCTCTCCAAGAGGGAGAGGTTTTGGCCCTGGTAGAATGTCATATCTTGTGCTCTTGTCTCTTTATTTTGATAGCTATTTTTTGAAGGAAGACATACACACACTAATGATAATAAGCAAAAGATTGTGCTAATAATATAAAGGAAAAATGCATCACAAATAGTTATTATGGAGGAAGGATCTCATTAACTACATTAGCCCTAGATTCTTCAACACCATGGACTTTCTAGGAGTTTATCAACAACCAAGAAGGGACACGACCACCAATTTGTGGTAGTTTATAGGTTAAAAAAGGATATTTGTTTTAATGGCCTGACAAAATGCCATCAGTGGGCAATAACAAATGAACTTGGACAGGTCTAGTTTTGTTTTGGGATACCAAGAAGCATCATTTTAAATAGGGACACAATATTTCTCAGTGCGTTTCAGACTACATTATGAGAGAATATGTACATGAAGTTGAAGATGTTTACAATATTCCATCTATAGATAGATGGGAAATAGAAGTAGTCAAAAGGACTTTGGTGCGACTTTTGAGGGGTTATAATCAGAAGAATCTAAACACTTGAAATTAAAATATGTTATATATACAACACTCTTATAATAGACTAGTCCAAAATTCTATCGGTAAGTTCCCATTTGAAACGTGTTTCAGACATTTTCCACCTTCACCTTTGGATATTGCACATGGGCAACAAGGAGGAGTAAAGGAGGATCTTCCAGGGGAAGACAAAGAAAGGTACAAAGATAAGCATTATCAACATAGAACAAATAAATCCTTTAAGGTGGGAGATAGAGTATGGTTATAATTGAACAAGGAGTGACTATAGGGTCTTAGTAAGAAAATAAAGGCTCTATGATATGGTCCCTTTGAGATATTGGAAAAGGCAGGAGATAATGCCAATAGACTTAGTATACCCCCATACATGCACATTTACTCAGTGTTGAATGTAAAGAATTTGAAACTATATGGGATTTCCATGATAGATTAGTAAGAAGGATAGGTCAGACCTTTTTTAGAGGATTTGGTACGAGATGCTCAGTCAAATTTGAAAAAGGATATATTTTTGTAGAAGGGGTCCAAAACTACAAGACAAGGGCAACATGACCTTTGGCACACTCTTCCAAACAAAGCGAAATGGTATACTTGAGAGAAGGTGGAGGAAAATTTTCCTCACCTCATTTAGTAGAAGTGTTTGGGAACCAAAAGACTCCAAAAATGGGGAGGTATGAATATGATTGGATCATTATATTATTTGTCATCCATATTGATGCTTTCATAGTGGAAAAAAATGGAGGAATAAGCTCACATGACCATTTTTATCGGCAAGTACTAATTTGGTGAATTGGAGTCTGAAGCCTTTCAAAAGAAAAATGAGGCATCAAATTACATTCGTTAGGGGGTAAAACCTTGTTTCTTAAGTTCTACACTTTTAAGAAATATTCTACACACAGATAGATTTCCAACAACACAATATTCCCCTCAATTGGAGTCCATTTGCAAGAGTTATGCCTCTCTACATTTGACATTCTTGTTTTGACCACCATAATGTCAATCCCCATTACTCATAGAAAGGGGATATACATGTGACCATGATGAATAAGACTCCAAAATATCCGATATTGTAACTCTAGTTAGGAGTTGAAAGAGTTAAACTCAAACACTAGTATGCTATCAAGTTGTTTTATAATTGGGCCACTAGGAGAAAAATGGATTTCATTCTATTCAAGTGCATGCTGTTCCATATATGAGAAAACTAGCCTAAAGTGGATAGGGAGAGAGAAAATAGAGAGGATTTGTGCACTATAACAACCGACGGGCCATAGGTCTCACTTCTTTTTACTTGTATCCATTTTCCATTCAGAGAAAGAGAGCAGAGCAACCTCACCACCCAACTGGGTTTTCTCACGAAAGAGTTTCCTAGGTTATATCTTATGTCAATTATGGTTTGTTAGTTTATTTATCTATTCCCTATTTTATGCATAATTATAATTTGTAGGTACACACAATAAATAATAATTAACAAATCCATAAATCTAAGGAGAAATAAACCCTCATAGTATATATTTTAGATATTTCTAATATATTTTGGTAGATTTGTTGTAACGAACTTTCCAATGGAATATCCACAATAATTTACATATTAATTTAAATTCCGCCATCAATGCAATTTTTTCCCCACTGATCATTTAAGGTCTACAATGACTGCCAAAAGCTATAGGAGAAATATTTATCGTGATGTGAGATGAATTAATGCAAAAAAGTAGCATTTGTGCCAAATTTACCTCTCTCTTTTCATATAAGTCATTTGAAGGACATAACCTTTAACACATTATGTCCTCATGTACTCAAGCTTTGAAACCCTCAATTATTATAAGAAGATAGGAAAAATCTTCACTAGCACAACTTCTATTCTTATATTATTTACTAAGTTTAGTTCTACCCTTAGGACCTATTCTTTCTCTCAAAAACCCCATTTTAGGGTTGTGTTAGTGTTGGTATCTTCATCCCTCCATCAGTGATCAAAATTCTCTTGTTGCAATGCATTTTAGGTGTCTCATCTGATCAACTGGATTCCATTAGGATCATGGATCATCTGATGGCAGTGGCATACTATCATTTTTCCCTCATGGTCTTTACCTGTTGGCCTATTTGTATACATTTAGGTCATTTACAGTTATTTTTTGTCTTTACATAGCAAAAGTCATTTTAGGGTTTTATGTCTCATTAGGTCTAGGGTTTGTCCTCAAGGTCTTGTAAAACCTCAATAATAGTCAGTGGGCACATGAGGAGGTCAAATAAAGTCTCAGCAACAAAAATTTCAATAATCACATGCTTAGTGATTGATTTTTCCTCAAAACCCTGTTTTGAGGAAAAACATAGTTTTCCATATTTTATGTACAAAATTTCATGTAATTTCATTTTTCCTATATGTAATAATTCCGAGATGTAGCCCTGGTCACCTTGCCAAGCTCCTACATTCCAGCTCCTGCAAAAAGTCCAAAAAAGTCAAAGCATTTAGTCCATTAAAGGCAAAAAGCAGTCAAAATGCCCAAACAGAGTTTTAGATAATAAGTGAAAAGCAAACATTAGAAAAGGTGGGTTCTTGTAAGTGAAAAATTAAATTCCCTTGTATTTAAAGTGTTCTTCATGTTAAAGACCTCATTACAAGTGTCGAAGAGAGAAAAACAAGAGCCAAATCGCATTTGAAGCCAAAGGAGCGAATTTGCAGCAAAAAATTGTGAAAGTTCCTAGCGCGACGCACCTGGGTTGAAGCACGACACACGCAGCGTAGGAAATACACTGAAATTTACAAAGGCATGGCACACTTGAGTGGCGCCGTGCACCTATTAGTGGGCGCAACACACCTGCTTTCCAAACCATAAATCCACTTAAATCACCTCCTCCCAACTTCAAATTTTGCAAAACATTATCTCACAAGTAAGTTTAATATTCCAAAGTGCCATTGCGAGGGTTTTAGTCAGTTTTCATGGTATTTCAACAGGTTAAAAGTAAAACCCTAGTTCCTTGCACAGTCAAATTGTAAAACTACCTAGGGTTTGCAAAGTTGCAATTTTTGTTGTCTTAACCCCCTCTACATTTTCACATCTCCTCACTACATTTCATTCACCTCATTTTTCATTCCCTCTTTTATTTACACTTACCTATTTCCCCTATCCCTAAAAATAAAAACCCCAATACCTAATCCTGCTACTCCCAAACCCCAATTGACATCTTTAAACCCTAATCCTCATTCCCCAAACCACTACCCACTCCCAAAAAAAAAACCTTGCAGTTAGCAGCAAACTCCCACATCCACAGTCCCCACTCATCAATCCCTTTCATTGAAAAACAAACACCTATTGTTTATATTAAATCTCTTCATACTCATCAATTCAACCCAAACAGTGGCAAGCATGGAGACAGATTCCCCTTATGAAAGAGATGATGAAACAGTAAGTGATTCTTCCCAAGAACTTCATGCACCCAGAAAACCTCACAAGGGAGGCAAACATATCCAAGAGGAGCCTACTACACTTACTGATCTATTGGCTTGTCCTCTTGTTGTAGCATGCTTCAAACATCAATCTTGCAACCAGTTCTGTGAGATGGTGGAAAGAGTCAAATACCACAATGAGCTTGCCAGATTGTTTGTCCTCCATCTTCACAATAGCCAGGTCATTTTGACAGGTGTTACATTCACTTTGACACCGGAATCTATAGCTGAAGCAACAATTATTCCGAATGTGGGAGAACAATGGAACAAGGGACAGCTGGTTGACAGAGAGCATTATGAGCCTTATATCAAGGCTGGATTTCAGAGGTAGATTAGTATAGTTTTCCCTTTCAGGTATCTTCAGGACACATATGCTCCATTGATGAATCTCATAATCAAATATTTCAGCTATGAAGGCAGATTTTCTCGCCTGTACGCCTACCACATCAAATTATTGATGCATTTCACTAGGGTGAGGATGATGAACCTCCCCTATTTCATGTGCCGGAATATTGATAAAATGACCAAATTTGTGAAAATAAAGTCTCCTCATCAACATTACAACAACATTTATCACTTTGCATTGATCAAGATTGTGGTGTTGCATCAGCTGAGCTTGCTGAATGTTTCATGGGATGATTCCATTTCACATGAGGTTTTCACAAGTCCTCAAGTGATCTCATCAGTTTTTCATGAGGCAGAAGGAACTTCACATTAGCAAGAAGTGCATGAGACTCAAACCACCAGTGTGCTAGTATTTATCACTTACCAAAAGGGGACAAGGAGGCTATTTGCAGCAACAAAACGAGTACTATCTCCACCCAGGGTGGAATGGGTCTCATTTCCTTCAACAGCAAAGCAGGTATAGGAAAAAGGTAAACAACCGGTGCATGATGAGGGGCCTTCGGAAGGTCAAGAGATAGATTTCATTCTCATTCAGGATGATGATGTTGATTTGGGCCCCCAAAGCTCAAGACTGAAAGACATCATCCAGGAATAGCAAGCTGACATTCATGACTTGTCTCTTAACCTGGAAAGAGCTAAGTGGATTATAAACTATATTGAGCAAAGGAACAAGCAACTAGAGGATCAGCAAATGATCATGGAGCTGCAAACTATAAGACAAAACTAGCAAGCAACCAAGAGGAGGAAAATCAAATTGACACCACTAGAACAAGAGATTGAAGCTGATCATGAATCTTGGCTAGAAAGGACAAATATGCACTTGGAGAAGCTGCTGGAGAAGGCCAACAAAGAGAAAAATATGTTTAGGCACATGGCCTATCACTATTTGGCGAGAAATAAGATTTGCAAAGCGAGAATAAGGACCTTGAAGGCCAAATTGAGGAAAACTTTGAGGAGGAAGAAATACCAAGATAGACTCAAAATATTGGCTGAGGCTTCCTTAGCCCAACATAGTACTTGATGCAGGTCACTCAGCTCAAATTTCAAGAAATTTGGCACACTCACTTTTGAATTTTTGGAGGAAAAAACAGGATTTGTTGCCTGGTGCGTAGCGCCACCTGGCGCTTGCTTTTGCTAGGGACCTCCTCTGGAGAAAAAATTTACATTTTTGGATTCCTCATGCCAAATTATGAATGCCCAGAAATGTCTGGAAAGTTTTGTCAAGTTTTGGGCTTCCAAAAGGGTCAAAAACACCTCACAGATGCCCTTTCTGCCCCTTTTTGGCCACACAGGAAGAAGTGTTGGGAGAACTCATTTTTGGATGGGTAAATGGAATCCAAATTCATAAATTCCACTTGTTCTAGAAATTAGACAGATCGACCTTTCCAACAAGCCCACTTGGAGAAAATTTGGTGCATAGGAAGACCTCCAAAATCAGCTGCAAAAGGTGCTACGCACAGGGACAGTGGTGCGACTCACAAGATGGAAAATTGTCATTTTTGCCAAAAAACTCTGTTTTTTGCCCAGTTTTTTCTCAGTTTGACTTTTATTCTCTCTCATGGTCAAACTCATGATGTAATTTGATGTAAATTGACGGAATTTGATGTAAAAATTTCGAAAATTCACTCATGGACGTAGATACATCATGAAAAGGTAGTTTTGAACTGAATGAATCAGTTTCCTAGATTTTAGAGGCTAGCTATTCCACTGCCTACTTTTCAATTATTAGTTTAGATATTGTTGGAAAAACTCCTAAACTCATGAATTAGACACCTAAAGCCTAGCATGAGTTGTTTTTTTCCTATATCTAGTACTTTTTCAGTCATTTGTCAGGGTTGGACTTTTGTGAAATCTTTGAATAGCATTGTACATTCATCTCTGCAGTTTGGCAAAGGAATAGACCAAGGTTTGTAGCCTTTTGTGGGATTCTTATGGCAATTTGATTTGGTATTGTTTCTTCTTTTGTAATTCAAGTTTTACATGTGTTTATGTATGTCATTCTCTCTCTTTTTGTTATGCTTCTTAACCTGCAAAGTAATACCGAACAGAGAATATGCGACAAAAAATACCCAGAACACAGAATATGCGAAGAAAATATACCCAGAACACAGAATAGCAATGATTTTATTACTCAAAGAGAAATGTTCACAGGCCTCTTCGAGGGGGGCAACCTCCAATAGAGCAGAGCTCGATTACAAAACAAAACACGATACTCCTCGCAGGGAGTCTCTATCCTTTATATATGACTCATACATGCAATACCATGGGCCAATACCGTGGGTTTTATTAATACCATCTATCTAATACTACCGCCCATTTACCCTTTATTTAATACTACCGCCCATTTGCAACTAACTGTGGTCCCTTCATTAATTGAGGGTTAACCACTTACAAATATTAATATGGGCTTTATTGACTCTTGACTATGACGTGATCCCATGACATGAATAAGGGGGTTAGGGTGGGACCCTAACAGTTGTGAAGCCTTTGTCCACATTAATAAAGAAAATAGAACAAAGCTTGAAGCAAAATCAAAGAAATTTACTTTTATTAGATATGGTGTTAATGATTTTGGTTATCACTTTTATGATTATGAAAAACACAAAATCATTAGGAGAAGAGATGTCATATTCAATGAAAATGTTTTGTATAAGGATTAGATGCAGGAAAGGAAATAGGAAATAGAAAACAGAGAATACACTGTGCTTGATGAGATCACAACAAAATTGAAGGTGCTTGAAAATCATAATGATCAACAGCGATAACAACAACAACAACCACACCAACAACAAGCACCTCAAACACCTAAAAGTGGTGTTAGAAGATCTACCAGGATAAGTAGACCCCCTGAACAATACTCTCCTTCATTATATTATGTATTGTTGACTAATTTGGGTGAATCAGAATGTTATGAAGAATTAGTGCAGGTAGAAACCAGGAAGAAGCGGGAGCAAGCCATGAAAGAAGATATGGAATCCTTAGCACATAACCAGACTTAGGACTTAGTCAGGTTGTCTACAGGTAAAACAAAATTGCAGAATAAATGGGTTTACAGGTTGAAGAAAGAAGATGGAGGTAGAAAAAGGTATAAAGCTAGGTGAACGGGTTTGCACAAAAAAAGGGTATAGACTTTGATGAGATATTTTCTCCTATTGTTAAAATGACTCCAATTAGAAGTATTTTAAGTCTAGTAGCAACTGAAGATTTGCATTTTGAGCAGTTAGATGTAAAGAAAACCTTTGTCCATGGGGATTTGGAGGAAGAGATATATATGCAGCAGTCACAAGGATATGAGGTAAAAGGGAAGGAGAAACTAGTGTGTAGGTTGAAGAAGAGCTTGTATGGCTTAAAATAGGCTCCAAGGCAGTGGTATCTAAAATTTGACAGGTTTATGTCTGAACAAGGTTATACTAGATGTCACTCTGATCATTGTGTTTATTTCAAAAGGCAAAATGATGGCAGTTATATTATATTGTTATTGTATGTAGATGACATGCTTGTTGCAAGTTCTAACATGCAGGAAATAAATGTGCTCAAAATAAAACTAGCGAACTCATTTGCAATGAAGGATTTGGGTGCTGCAAAAGAAATCCTTTGTATGCGAATAACTAGAGACAGGAAGAATCAAAATTAACATTGTCTAAGAGTGAGTATATAGAAAAGGTGTTGAAAAGATTTAACATGCAGAATGAAAAACTAGTTAGTATACCTTTGGCTAGCCATTTCAAACTAAGTAAGGAAGTGTGTCCCAAGACTCAGGAAGAAATGGCTTATATGTCTAAAGTTCCATACGCATCAGCAGTTGGAAGCTTAATGTATGAAATAGTCTGCACAAGGCCTAATATTGCACATGCAGTGGGAGTTGTAAGAAGGTACATGAACAATCCAGGAAAAGAACATAGGATGGCGATGAAGTGGATTCTCAGGTATTTGAGAGGTACCACAAATCAAGCATTATGCTTTGGTGGTTCAAACATTGCTCTACAGGGATATGTTGATGCAGATATGGCGGGTGATAGAGATAACATGTGGAGAACAATAGGGTATGTGTTTACTGTAGGTGGAACAACTGTCAGTTGGGTTTCAAAACTGTAAAGTGCTGTTGCACTCTCAACAGCGGAAGCAGAGTATGTTGCTGCTACAGAGGCTAGTAAAGAAATGATTTGGTTACAAATGTTTCTGGATGAATTAGGTAAGATGCAGTTGTTGGGCATGCTATACAGTGATAGCCAGAGTGCCATACATCTTGCAAAGAACTCTACATTTCATTCCAAGACTAAACATATACAGCTTAAGTACCATTTCATATGGTCAGTGTTGGAAGATGGACAGTTGATGCTGGAAAAGATACACACTAGCCAAAATCCTGCAGACATGTTAACAAAAGTTGTAACCAGGGAGAAACTGAGATTCTTCTCAGTTTCAATTAGTTTCAAGTATGATGAAGAAGATGAGAAACAACCAGGTCCAAAGTGGAGCCATTGTCCAGCAAATGAGCAACGGTGGAGTTGCTATACTCAGTCTCCAAGTGGGATATTGTTGGGTGTGGAGCCTGATTATCTTCTTTATTCAGAGGTATCACCACATTTGACCCCAGTTCATAATGTAGCGACAACGCCGCCTGTAATATTTGTGCTACAAGGGGGTCTAGGGGGGGAAACAATGATCTTTAGGAGGCCCCCCCTCCCCGGCGGGGGATCGGGGGCAGAGCCCCTGAAGCAAAAATAGATGTAAAATTTCCTTGTAAAATGTTGTAATTTCGTAGTCAATCTGAGCCATTCATTAGGCAGAGATCTAACGGTAGAAGTTATGTTTAATTTAGGTTTTTTTTTCTCCCTATAAGGCAACCCCTTGCTATATATGAGGGAATTTTATTGCATCTATGTATATCTATATTCTAAGTGAGAAAGAGAGAGGAGATTGTGTGAGAGCGAAGAGGGAATTATAGCGGATCTATTGTAGGTTGTATCTCTTTAGTTTGCTGGATAATATAAAAGGAAGGACTAGCTGTTTCTCCGTGTACGTAGCCCAAATTGGCTGAACCACGTATATCTGTGTCTCTCTTGTTTTATGTGTTTTCTGTGTTTATATTTCTGCAATATATTTTATATGTTCCATTGCTCTGTAATATATATTTTTCTAACAGTGAATTCGACCACCTAGAGTGGTAATTCGAACTCCTCGTCTTATATAATAATGTAAAGACATAGAAAATGGTGTTGGTTGGTTAGTGTGTGGAAAAAAGGCATTTTTTTGTACTCCTTATCAGATTTTCAGTAAAATAAAAGGAAAGTTGGTTTGATTAGCAAGGATTCATCTGACAGTCTATGTTGGTAATATGTTTCCTCATGTGTTGAACTTCTTTTTCTATTTTTCCATGCTATTTTACACAAATCAAATGTTTGGCTTAACTAGTAATTGATTCAGAATTCACATGGTTGTGCTTTGCATCTTGTTAACCAAGCAATTTATGTATTTATTCTAAGTCCTTCACCCTACTCTACAACGAATTTAGATCAAGATATCAACATGTTGTATAATTTTCCCTCGTTTAGATATAACCATCCTTGTCCTTTTTCACTGAAGACTATTCCTAAGATGACTCCATGCCCAATGGATGTAATTCCCACACTTACCTGCAACTCAATCAAATCAACTTGTTTCACTGATTAACATAACTAGCCTAACATATTTTGGAGTCAACCCATTCATTTATTGAAAATTTTGAGTGAGAGAGTCCCGTCTAAGGATAGGAGGGCTAAATATTAGCCTAAAGTGGTTTGTGGTTACCCCTGTGATCCTTTTTTCAGCCTAGAGGTTAATTACATGGTGCTAACATATTGGTGTCATTGGCGGGGATCAAAAGTCAATTTTTTCCCTGGGAAGGTTTTCATTTGAGAACTATATCCTAGCCATGTGGGTGATAGGCACCTAAAAATCAATAAGCTAAATGATCACCTTGAAAAACAGTGTTGATGTCAGTTGCAGTCTAAGTGTGAGTGGAAATCTAGCTTCAAGGAGATACATTAGACAAAATATTGACCCAAATCCTCCTGAAATTATAGACAATCCTGAAAAATTACTTAGAAGAAATAGAAGACTTAAAGAAGGCCAAGGGAGTAATAGTCCCTTGGAAGGTCCCACTCTCTACCTAAAAGTTTGATTACGGTTGAGGACATCAAATTGGCCTTACCATTTGAACACTTTTTTATTAGGACCAAGCCCGAATCTTTTATTTTTGACACTGTCATAGATAAGTCAATATTGATACCTTATATTCCACCTCCAAAGATTGATATCAACGAATTTGGTAGGAATATATTACATTAGTTTCAAAATCTTAAGGGTTTAGTCAATAAATTGCAGCAGATTGCTGAAAAGGTGGTCATCTTCCAGAGGAAAGTGCCTCCCTCATCTGCTTCATCTGTTGCTCCTACATTCACAGATTCTTTGAGTCCACCTCACTACTCTACTTCCATAACATCTATTGTTTATACACCTCTTATTATAACCAATACTCAACAAACAACTTTTCTGCCACCTCTTTCATTCATGACAACTACCACCACAACAAGCTCATCATCTACTTAAACATCAACCATGGCTGTTAGGTATGCTCCTCTAAACTTACCTGCACAATTAAATCCCTTGCCTCAAAATTTGGGTCAAAGAGTCCCTCAGTATGATGGCATTGGTGAACTTACTATGAGACAACATGTAGACAAGCTCATTGATTTTATTGATCTTGAAGAGGTTGATCACGAGGATGTAAAGATGAGGTAATTGGCACAAAGGATTTTCGGGGAGGTGAAAAAATGGTTCAGACGTGTGAGAGTTGGAACTTTTGCCACTTTTCAAGAACTTGAAGATGCCTTCATTGCAAGATGGGGTGAGAAAAGGAACCCTTTGTAGATCCTTGCCAAGTATGACAACTTGAAAAGATAGCCCGATGAGACATTCCAAGACTTCTCAACAAGATTCTGCAAGGTATATAACTCCATTCCAGCAAATATAAATCTTCCTCCTGGATTAGCCTTGCCCTATTACCCTGATGGTTTCGATCCAGAGATGGTGTACCAACTTAGAGAAAGGAACCCTACAACACTTGAAGACATGCAGAGAAATGCAGTTAGTGTCGAGGCAAACCTTTTGGTGAAGAAGTCTAAGATGAAGTCAAAAAGGAAAGTAACCATTAAAGAAGAACCTTCTATGTCATGTGAAGCAAAATTGGACACCTTAGTAAATACCATGGAGAAAATGATTGAGAAGATGAAACTATCAGATAGAGTTGCCACAAGAGAACCCCAAGAAGGTCTACATATTCAGAATGCAAACTTTAGGAGGAAGCAACAAATTAAAATTAAGAAAATTGAACAAAGAGGTCTAGAACAACAACAACAATAGTAGGTGAGACCCCCTTTCTAGTAGAACTATGTACAAGATCAAGATGAGGAAGATGAAGAAGTGCCTGAAGACCAAATCCACTTTTTGGTGATGGGCAACAAACTGTCTATTTAACTAAGGAAGACCAAGAGCAGTTTGAAAACCCCTTAACAGAGGAAGAGGATTCGTTATTTACTCAGTCTCAAGATGACATCATGATGGTTGAATTGAAAGAGTATAAAAAGGGTTACCAAAATGATATTATGCAGGTCCAAAAGCAATACAATTTAAGAAGTAAAAATGTTGGAGCGTGTTCTGCAAAGAAAGATGTAGCAGGCACCAGTTAGAAAAAGGATGCACCAAGCAACAATGATCAAAGGAAGGATGAATATTCCAAAGACAACACAGACAAGAAGGATCCAACTCCTAAGGAGACAGATAAGATGCAAAATATTTTTAATTTTGAAGTTGGACTTGCTAAAATTAAAATTTTCATTCCTTTAAGTGAATTATTAAAGAATGATCAGTATAGGATTCAGATTATAAGGGATTTCAAGATTGAGAAGAATTATGATACTGTTAATGTAATTGGTGATCATCTCGCCATCTTATTTGGACCAAAGATTGAAAACAAGAGTCAAGATGGTGAAGTGCCTCCTTTCTATGTGAGCCTAAATGTACATGATGTAATCCTTCATAATGTTATGCTGGACTCAGTGGCTTCCCACAACTTGATGCCGGAGCTAATAATGGAGAGGCTTGGGCTTGATGCGACTAACCATACAAGGACTTGTATTATTTTGTGTAGAAAATTTGTGATAGGTTAACCCGATAATGCAATATAAATCAAAGCAGAATACTATAACCTACTTCTACTATCAATTTGCGGAAGCTTGAAGATCGAGCTAAACAATATAACCAGAAGAAGAAGAATCAATGGCACAATACACATGAAAATACTTTTGGGGAAATCCAAAGATAAAAACCCCACACTATTTTATTATCATATATGGTGGAAATACATAGGAATTATAAAAAACCTTAGCTCTCACAGCTAGCTACCTCTCAGTACAATCCTCACAGATGCTTATAGGAAATCTTGGCTTCTCTCCAACCTTCCTCTCTGCCCTCCAAGCTCCTATTTCCTTGCACTGTTCCTTGTGGATGATTAGCCTATTACTAAGTGGAAAACCAAGCCTTCAAAATTGTGCAATCCTCAAGGATGAATCCTTGACTGCATGCATGAGTTTTCTCCATGAGAAAACACATGCAACTGATAGTCCCTGTCCTTGAACATTAATCTCAACTAGGTCTTTCTCAAAATAGACATGCAAGAGTTTCTGATGAGGGAATCTTCAGTTAACTGGAGTAGCACTAGTTGAGTGCATTAATGCATCAACTAGTTGTTAACTCACTATTAATTCCTCAAACAATTTGGAACTAATTTAACTGGTCTTAACTCAGTAAATTGAGTTAACTAATTACAACTCAAATATAACTCGATCTTATCTCCTTAATTTAAGGGATAACTCTTCCATGACTTTAGAAAGACTTCTAACTTGAATTTCTCCAACTAATTAATTTAAAATAAATTAATTAATTATTTGCAAGTCACTGTCAAGACTAAATTCTATTTTAATTCACAATTTAATTCAAGGACAAATTAAATTGGAATATTCTTGTTGCCATATTTCAACACTCCCTCTCAAAAAGAAAGGGATTATCTGCCACCCTGATCCTGTCTCTATGGAACTTGAATTTACACTTTGACAATGCCTTTGTCAAAATGTTAGCATCTTGCTCCTCTGTCGAAATATACTGCAACAACATGATCCTCCTCACTACACAGTCTCTGAGATGATGCTATTGGATGTTAATGTTCTTGGACCTATCATGAAATACTGGATTCTTAGAGATTTTGATACAACTTTCATTATCACAATAGATCACAGTTGGATCCATCCTCTGATCAAGCAAACCAACTAGGATTTTCTGCATCCAGATGGCCTCACATGCTGCTTGACTTGCAACCATGTATTCTGCCTCTGCTGAGCTGAGTGAAACCGACCTTTGTTTCCTACTGAACCAAGAAACTGCCACTGAGCCAAGGTTGAAAATCCCTCCTGATGTGCTCTTACGATCTGATGGACTCCCTGCCCAATCTGCATCAGTGAAGCCCTATAGCTTCACTCCATCTATCCATCTGTACCATAATCCATACTGAGATGTGTCTTTGAGGTATCTCAATACATGCTTTTCCACCTTCCAAAACATCTTGGTAGGCTGAAACATCGCTTGACTCAGCTGGTTCACCGCATAGCACAAATCTGGTCGTGTTTTCATTAAGTACATCAGTGAACCCACGAGCTGCCTATACACAGTAGCCTCTACCACTTCTCTTGAAGTAGCAACCTCCTTCCTCCAATTACCTGCTAGAGGAGTCTGCATGGGCTTGCACTTCTCCATGTGGAATCTCCTAAGTATCTTGTTGGCATACTTTCCCTAAGACACAAACAACTCCCCATCCTTTTGCCACACTTCCATGCCAAGGAATTAATGCATGAGACCCATGTCTTTCATCTTGAATTCCCTTGTAAGGTCCTCCTTGCAAGACACGATCAACTGATCATCACTAGTCATTATGAGATCATCAACATAAAGTACGATGATCAACAACTTACCTTTCACCATGATGTGGTACAGGTTCGCATCCGCTTCACTCTTTGTGAAGCCCAACTGGGTGAAGTAGTTGTCTATCTTGGTGTACCAAGCACGAGGTGCTTGCTTTAGCCCATACACCACTCTCTTGAGTCGACACACATGTGACTCACGATCAAAGGTCTCAAAACCTTCCAGTTGCTCTATGTACACCTCTTCCCCAATCTGGCCATTGAGAAATGTAGTCTTCACGTCCATTTGATGGATCTTCCAACCCATTTGTGCTGATAGTGCCAACATAGATCTGATAAATGATTACCTTGCGACAAGAGAAAAATTTTCATTATAGTCAATCCCCTCGACCTATGAAAAGCCACGGGAAACAAATCTTGCCTTATGCTTCTCCACACTACCATCAACAGCTTGCTTTACCTTGTAAAGCCAACGAGAACTCACAACTGATTTGTTCTCTGGTCTTGGAACCACGTCCCAAACATTGTTATGAACTATGGGGTCATACTCCTCCACCATAGCATCAACCCAAATTGACTGTTGCACTGCTTCCTAAAAGGAAGATGGATCAGTCTCAACACATTCCCCAACAAGGGCCATGTATCCAGTTTACCTCTCAGGTGACATCCTATGTCTGTGCTGAGAATATGGTGCTCCCACATTCTCTATCGCATCCTCCAACAATTTGTCAGCATCTCTTGTGTGCTTCCGTCCATCTCTGGAAGACTCTACATGAGTGGATGTCTCCACTCCTGGAACCTCTGCATGCAGCTGCTCCACATCAGTGTGAGGCTCCTCCTCCTTAGGAACCAATAGTTCCTCCACAACTTGTAGTTGGAGCTCCCTCTCAAGGGAAACTCGCATTGCCTTCTTCTCATCAAACTTGAGATCTCTGTGAACCACTGTCCTCCGATTGCTAGGTAAGTACACCCGATAGTTGTGAGGTGTATCATTGCACCCCACAAATATCCCCAACTCCACTGTCGGCTCAAGCTTCTTCCGTGCATCCTTTGTCACATGGAAATATACCAATGAGCCAAAGATCTTGAAGTGACCCACATCTGGTCTCTTACTGGAGAAAGCTTCCTCGAGTGTCTTCATCCCAAGTATGCGATGCGGGCTTCTATTCTACCAATAGACTGTTGTGTTGCATGCCTCAGCCCACAAGTGAAGTGGTAGGCCTTGGTCATGCAGCATTGCCCGTGCTGCCCCTACAATAGTTCTATTATTCCTCTCGGCCACCCCATTTTGCTATGGGTTATGAGGTACCATCAACTCTCATTTAATTCCTTCCACTGCACAAAAGTCCTTAAACTCTTGAGAGACATATTCTCCATTGTTGTCACTTTTCAAGGCCTTGATCTTCTTCCCTGACTCTTTCTCGACCAAAGATTTGAACTCACAAAACTTTGTGAAAGTTTGGTCATTCTTCTGGATGAAACAAATCCAACATTTACAAGAATAGTCATCAACGAATATCACGTAATACCTTTGCTTTGCTATGGATGCTGTCGAGAATGGTCCACACAAATCAGTATGAACTCGCTCTAAGATAGCCTCTGCTCAACTATCTCGATCATGAAAGGAAGACTTGATGTACTTTCCCAAGGTACAACCTTTGCATGTGTCAACTTGCTCAAGTTTACCTTTGGGAAGTCCTGTAGATATCTGCTGCATTATCTTCAAAGCCCCATGATGCAAATGGCCCAACCGTCTGTGCCACAACTTGCCAATGTCTTGGCTTTGCACTAATTCTGCTTTCGTACTCAATGTTGCACAATCATCTACCTCTAATTTATAGAGATTCTTCACCCGAATCCCTATCCTCTTGGTCTGCCCCGTGGCTACATGTCTTAGGAACACATTTCCTTTACTGAAGACAACATCGTAGCCTTTGTCCCTCATCATCGCAACCGATACCAAGTTCTTCTTCAGTCCAGGCACATACATCACATCTGTCAAGGTGAGAGGAGCTCCATTCTCCCTCTAAAAAGCAATTGTGCCCACTCTTGAAACACTATACCTTCCATCATCACCCATCTCTATGTGCATCTTGAGGTCTTTCTCCTCCAAGGCATTGAATAAATTTTTATCACTGATCATGTGGAATGAGGCTCCACTGTCAAGATACCAGACACAACCCATCATCGATGACACCATGCATGCGATGATGGTAAAGTCCATTTCGAACTGAGAGGCTAATGCCTCACCTTATGATCCTTCTAAGGATCCCTTCTTGGACTTCTTCGATGGGAAATTAGTCGCATAATGTCCCATCTTGTGACAATTAAAGCATCTTAATTTAGACATGTCACCCTTCTTCCCTCCATGAGAAGAATTCGATTTGAAATGGGAAGCCTTCCCATTCCCTTTCCTTGCCTTACTTGCTAAGGCCAGATTTTCTTCATCATTATTCTTGGATGAAGAACCATCTTGTGTGCTCCTCCTGATCTCCTCCTGCATAAGGTCTGACCACAGTTGTTCCCAATCCGGCAGTTTCTTCCTTCCATTCACAGAGTCCTGGTAGCTATTCCAACTTCTTAGAAGGCCAAGGAGAGCGAGGCTCACCATATCATCATCAGAAGTATTTATTCCCACACCGCCAAGCTCATCTCTGCAGGTAGTGAGCTTGTTCAGATATGTGGAAATAGTATCGCCCTTCTACATCTTGATTCTTCGAATCTTATCCTTGAGCACGGATTTCCTCTGGTCGCTACTATTCTGGTAGAGGTCCTTCAATGTCTTCCACATTGAAAATGGAGTTTCCTTCCCATGGAGACTCAAGACCATATGGTCTCGAACTCCCTCAAGGATGATCCGTCTCGCCTTCGCCACACACTTCTTCCACTCAACCAACTCTTGTGCATTAGTTG
>APFE030696158.1:42476-86607 GCA_000404065.3 Pinus taeda | reverse complement strand
TAGCCACCTCGGTCCCTAGGTACATGGCTTTAAATCCAGGCAAGGTAGGGCATTGGTTGGTGGGATGGTCTTTCTCACACACGAAACATACCTCTACTGAGTGTAATGGGCACTCATTCTTGGGGTGCTTCCTTGTGCAACTAGGACAAAAAATGGCCAAGGCCCTCTCAGCCTCTTCCTTCTTCTGCTGAATTCGAAAGGTATCAAGTTGCATGGCAATGGTATGTCTCATTTCGCTCTTAAGATCTTCCATCTGGTTAGCAAACTCATGCTTGGAGAGAGAGGTGCTAGCTGAGAGATGACTCCCCCTACCTTTCTTCCGGGTTGCCCTAGAATGGTTTCTAAACACGGTCTTTATGTCCTCATAAGGTAGTTGGTAGATATCTCCTCCAGCCAGGAGGTTAAGGGTGTCCAAAAGGTCTTCAGGGACTCCTCGGAGCAGAACCAACTTCAGAGATTCTGGGTCAAGTGTGCACCTGGATCGTTTGTAACTGAGTTGGAACCTTTCCTCATAGTCTTCCAAAGATTCGTCACTGCCCATGGTCATCCGAAAGATTTCCCCCTTAGTTTCCTTGGACCTACAGTAGTCTTTGTACTTGGTGTTGAAGGCTTGTTGCATTTGAGCCCAAGTGGTGATACTGTTTCCAGGTAACCCCATGAACCAGCGTAATGCTGCATCCTTGAGGGTAGAGGGAAAGAGTTTCAGTTTTTGCTCATCCTCAGCATAGTCATAAGTTCGACAAAGGACAACAAACTCAAACAAGAAAGTATCAGGGTCCTCAGAAGTTAGACCATGGAAATGAGGTAGCGCAAAGGGACTTATGTTTTTCATTTTCATGTCTCCATTAGTCTCTCGAATGGGAAAGGCACCCTCTATTCTCTCATCTTCTCTTCTCCCGTTTCGGTTTTCAGCCATGGCTGCAGACGGAATGGTTTCTAACTCTTCTTCCACTATAGGATCTTCGTATATCTCAGGAGATTCACCTATAGGTTCTTCTGGCTCACTGTCACCAGAGAAGAGAGAAAGTTGACTCAGTGATGTGGTGGGGGTGTTGGGTAAGAATTTTCCGGTCTTATCTCTATTCCTACGAGGCATGAAATGGAAAGACTTTTTCTTGCTTTTGTATTTTTCTTTTGTACCTGCAAAACTAAAATAGGTTGAACTGCAGCTAACTATCTTACTGAAAGGAAAATGCGGAATCGAAATGCTAATTTAGGCTTGCAGAATTGAAATGCTAATCTATGAAAGCAGAATTGAAATTTTAATCTATGCTTGCAGAATTGAAATTGCGGAATTTGAAGGCTAATCTAGGAAAGCAAGAAATGTCTACTCTACTTTTGCAGGAATGAAATTGCAGAATGGAAATGAAATAAACTACTTAGCAGAAGTTTGTAGTAGAAAGTAGAAAAATAGCAACAATCACCAATACTCTGACGCATCCCCGACAATGGCGCCAAAAAGATGGTGGGCTCCAGTATTGCAGCGATAATGCTGCAACTCCTGGGACTCCCTTCTTTACTTTTATCAACCCGGTTGTTTGTAACAAACTTGGAAGCGACGGCGCTGTATGCACAAGTACTAGCTCTTGTCGCAGCTGTCACTTGGTCAGTTGGCACAAGTCCGCTAGGGCTTTAGCCAACTTCTATAAGCTCTTAGAAGAAGCTTGTAAATGATGGATGAAAGCTAACTCAAAGGGGAGCTAATCTACTTGCGGAAAGAAACTGAAAGCCAAAGAGGAATGCAAACCCTAGCAAACCCTAATTCTACCAGCTAGTTCTAGTGATGCAACAATGAGAATACAAACTGCTGAATGAGATGCCATTGACTTCAAAAAGGGAAAATGCACATGTCTTAGTCTACTTTTGTTCTAGAAAGTATCTTTTTGTATTTTCTTGATTAAGTGTCGGTTTTCACATGCATATGCTTGAACTGTGCTTCATTGTGCAGGAGTGGATCAAAGAAGAGGAATGCTTGGAAATGGTTGGAGAGGCTCAGAGAGGGTCTAAGGAGTCCCTAACACTCTTCCCCAGAGTCTCACAAGGTTTGGCTATCAGAAAACCTCACTTGTGAGCTTCTACAGGAAGTCTGCAGGGGTTCTACAGGAAACTTCAGAATTTCTACAGGAAACTTCAGAACTGCTACAAAAAACTTGGAAGTCGGTTTTTAGGAGGTGGATGAGTGAGGGAAGGTGCATGGATGGATCTAGAGGTAGGATAGGGGTCTAAACATGGCCTAAGGACTGGTGGGAGGTTCGGTGGAAGGCTGACTTGGCTTGAAGATGACTAAGGCAATGATGAGCAAGAAGGTAAGGTTTCGTAGACACAAAGGATAGATGGGAAAAAGGGCAGCTTACCTATGAGACAAAACAGGAGGCTTAAATGATGCTTTGGGAGGATGGATGAAGGAGGAGGATACCCTGCACGGTGGGCCTTGATCAATTCTACAAAAACCTGCAAATGATCAAATCCTAAACTAATCTATTCTATCCATCAATCAACATAAATGAGCAAGAACTTTATTTGGGAAGAAAACCTTGTACACCATCTATGTAAGGAAACATTTCAGATGTCCAAACCCATGACTAATCTCTGCAACTAAAAGAAGCACACTAAAAGATTGCATAAGCAGCAAACTAGTGTTTTTGTGAGGCAGCACTGGTTCCTCAATTTCAGCCCCAAATCCAATAAGGCCGAGGTGAAACCAGGGGTGTAGTTGTCTCTTTTTCTTGGAGATCTTGCTGTTATTATTCTACCAAAACATCTAAACCAAAGTCATTCATAAGCAGTGATCTATCCCAGCATCATAACAAAATCTACTTAACAGCAAGGTGTTCAAATGCATAAAAGAGAAAAAACAGTGATACGTAAAAAGCAATGATACAGAAAGGAGGTCCTAGGCTCTCAGGTTGGGCCCAACCCTGAGAGCTTTGGCTCCTATGAAAAGCTCAGACTTTCTAGGAAACCAAACTGCTTCTCATTATTCAAAAAGATTCATAACAGTTATGCCAAAAATGGCTACAAAGGAATAAAATAGAGCTGCTGCAGCACTGAAGTACAAAGTACACAATAGGTTCAAAAAGTCTTTTTACGAAGGCTGAGGCCTCAACATTTATAGATAACGAGGGACCTAGCTGGCCTCCTCAATTTGTGGAACTCGGCTGTCAAACTGTGAGTAAAACAGTCCCTTTCTAAATGCTGATTGGCTGCCTTCTAGATTCGGCTTGGTGGTCTTTGGAGCTCGGAGCTGAAGGTGAGAATCCCGAGGAAGGGTCATTGAATGCCATAGACATCCCTCTTTCAAGTCCTAACTTCAGGCTTGGCTGCCTTATAGCTCATGATTGCTTTGACCTTGCTCCAATATATGTCAAAAACCTGAAATAGACACAATTTAACCACCTAGGAAAAGTAACTTCCCTTATTCGTACCAAAGACACAAACATACTAAAAATAATGCATAAACTATAGAAAATGACAGATTTGAACAAGGGCTGAACAATGAAAATGAGGCCAAATGAGCCCAAATTGTTACCAATTTTGGGGCTCATCAGATGTACCTGCGGACCTGCCTTAAGGTGGAGTAGCAGCAAAAATATCTGATGGAGTAACAACACAGCGAGTAACGGCAATAGTGAGTAACAACAAAAGTGAGTAACAGCATAACGAGTAGCGACAACAGTGAGTAACAACAACAGTGAGTAACGACAACAGTGAGTAACAACAACAACGAGTAACAACACAATTAGTAACGACAATAGTGAGTAATAACAACAATGAGTAACGACAGTTCCGGTATAACAACACCGGTGGAGTAATGACAATGGTGGAGTAATGGAAGTTACGAAGTAACGACATCGGGAGAGTAACGACAACGTCGAAGTAAAAATAGTTGCGGAGTAACAAAACCAACGAAGTAACAACAGTTGCGGAGTAACGATACCGATGGAGTAACAGCAGTTGCGGAGTAACGACACCGACAGAGTAACAACAGTTGCGGAGTAACAACATTGGTGGTGTAACAATAGTTGCGAAGTAACAACAGCTATAGAGTAACAGTAGTTACGAAGTAATGACAGTTATAGAGTAACAACACTTAGTGGAGTAATAGCACTTAGTGAAGTAACAACACTTAGTGGAGTAACAACCCTTAGTGGAGTATCAGCACTTAGTGGCACCATCAGTGAAATAGAATATCTTTATAGCAGCACTGGTGGAGTAATAACACCTAGTGTTACTTTTCTCCTGGCCATATTTCTTTATTATTCCTGCAAAATACAAACAAGTAAGTAATAACCATAATAATATAATAGATATATAATATATATATAATACTTTTTTTTTCTTTTAGATTTAGAGTAGAGTTAGAGTGTCCTCTATTCCAATAACCATTAGATCAACTGAATCAGAAAGGTTTTTGACAAAGGCATCTTTAGAGGCTGGATGGTGGTATAGTTTTAGACGGTGCCCATTCACCATGAACACAGTTTGATTCTCGTCTATTGTAATTAGTCTAACCATGCCATTGTCGAACACTGCGTCTACTTGATATGGTCCCATCTAGCGAGTGCGAAGCTTTCCTTTGAAATCCTTAAATCAAGAGTCATATAGTAACACCCAATCTCCCACATGAAACACCTTAGTTTTGATAAATTTATTGTGCCATTTCATCCTCTGTTGTTGAACAACAGTAGTCCTCTGGATAGCTACTGATCAAATCTCGTCTAACTCATTTAGCTATTCTAGTCAGTGTTTCTATGCCTCAGATAGATCTATGCCTACTTCTAGAGCTGTTATGAGTGTACTAATTTCAAATTCTACGGGAAACAAAGGGGATTTCCCATAAACTAGTTCAAATGGAGAAAACCCAGTTGTGTTCCACCATGTTTTTCTGTATGCCCATAAAGCTTTTGGAATTTTTTGTGCCCAGTCCCGGTGATGAATTACTACCCTCTTTTTCAAGATATTTACCAATACCTTATTTGTGCTCTCTACTTGCCCATTCGCCTGTGGGTGATAGGGAGTTGCCACTCTATGTTTGACCCCATATTTCTACATCAACTTTTCTATCATATGAGATGTGAACTGTGATCCTCCATCTGATAAAATTTCCCTTGGAGTATCGTATCAGGAAAATATTTCTTCAAAAAGAAAGTCTACCACCACTTGCTCTGTTGCTCTCGTGACCACTCTGGCTTCCACCCATTTAGTTACATAATCAGTGCAGACCAGGATGTAAGATTTCTGATGAGAAGGTGGGTTAAAGGGTCCAACAAAATCGATGGCCCATTTCTCAAATGGTTTAAGGACTATTTGGGGTTGAAGAGGCATTTCATCTGCTTTCCCAGGTTGTCCCATCCGCTGACAACTATCACACCTTCGAACATAATCCCGAGCATCACGAAAGATGGAGGGCCAATGATATCCGATTTGCAGCACTTTATGACTTGTTATTTTGTCTGCAAAATGTCCTCCATAGGGTCCATCATGTGTAGCCTTTAAGATCTCATAAATATCATCCTCTGCCACACAACGCCGAATCTGTTGGTCCACCCCTGTATGGAAGAGATATCTTTCCATCCATGAATATCGGTTACTCTGGTGAATGATCTTCCTTTGATCCTTATATGATATATGACGAGGTAACTTTCCTGTAGCAAGATAATTAGCGATATTTGCATACCATGGAGTGTTAACAGAAACTGCAAGAAGATGCTCATCCAGAAAATTATCCTTAATTGGTGTGTTCTTACCATCATGTTCTATCCTAGATAAGAAATCTGCAACCACATTGTCCTTCCCTGGTTTATCTACTATAGTAATATCAAATTCCTGTAGTAGTATTAGCCATCTTGTAATGCGACCAGGGGTAATAGGTTTGTTCATTAAATACCTGATAGCTACATGATCAGTGTGCACAAAAGTAGGATACCCGGTAATATAGTGCAGAAATATGTTGATGGTGTAAATGACAACAAGGAATTCTTTTTTAGTTACTTTGTAGTTTAATTCGGGAGGAGCCAAATTCTCACTAACATAGTAGACTCTGTAGGGTACTTTATCCTCCTGCTGTCCCAGTACTGCACCAATTGTTGTTTGAGAAGCATTTGTATGAATGTGGAAAGGTAATGTCCAGTCTGGACCCCTAAGGATCGGAGCACTGTAGACCAATTCTTTAATCTTTGTAAAAGTTTCATCACAGTGATTTGACCACACAAATTCTGAGTATTTTGTTAGTAATTGAAAAATTGGGTGTGCTACTTTTGCAAAATTTTCTATGCAACACCTGTAATAACCAACACAACCAATAAACTGCATACGCTGTGTGGGCATTTTAGGTGTTGGGAAGTGCAGAATTACCTTTATCTTTGCTGGGTCCATTCTGATTCCTTCTGCTGAGAGCAAATGCCCCAGAACGATTCCTTCTTCCATCATCATATGACATTTCACTGTACTAAGAGAGACACACACTTGTATACATCTTTCAAGAACTTTTTCCAGATTTTTCAGCCCTTCCAAAAATGGGTCCCCATATGGAGTAAAGTCGTCCATATAAATTTCAACACTGTCGTCTATCAAGTCAGAGAAGATTCCCAGGATTGCCCTCTAGAACCTTGCAGGAGCATTACACAGGCCAAAAGGAAGGACCCGGTATGCAAATGTTCCCTAGAGGCATGTGAAAGTGGTCTTATCCTAATCCTCTAGAGCTATCTGGATTTGGTTGTATCCACTAAACCCATCTAGAAAAGAGAAAAAATTATTACCAGCCAGTGTGTCCAAAACCTGATTAATAAATGGAAAAGGGAAATGGTCCTTCTGCATTGCTTTATTTAACTCGCGATAATATACAAAGATCTGCCATTTACCATTCTTTTTGGGGACCATTACTAATGGTGAGACCCACTGGCTATCTGAGATAGGGTAGATGAAACCCACGTCCAGTAGTTTTTGAAGCTCTTCTTTCACAACATTTTTCAATGCAGGGTTCATTCTTCTCTGCGGTTGTCTTACAGGATGACAATATTCCTTAATATATATGTGATGGGTACATAGGTTGGCAAGTATCCCCTTCATATCTGAATAATCCCAGGGGAAAGCTTCTTTATGCTTCCGAAGATTGTCTACTAGTTGCTTCTTCTAGGATTATGACAGATTCAGATTAATATTCAGAGTTTTTCCTGGTTCTATCTCTACTTGAACGCTTTCATGAGGTACATCAATAGGTGGTTCCTCTAGTCCTCCTGCTGTTTCGATAAATTCCTGAGTTTCACAGCTTAAGATAGATTCTTGGATCTGTTGGTTTGGTTTTGAAACGAAGCAAGGATCATCCATGAAGGAAGTGATTACATCATCTTCTGATTCCATTTTCAACTGAAGGGCCTGTCCAATAGTGAGGACTAGTCTCACTTCTTCATTTTCCATTTCAGTTTCTTTCCTAACTGAGGCTTTCTTGCCACCTGCTGGTTTGATGGAAGGGTTTGGTTCTGCAGGTGGATATAACACCAAATTCTTAGTGTTATGCCCATTATAAATGACCATGTTCTCTGAACGGAACCCAATGTAAGCATCTGTAGTAGCCAGCCATGGTCTTCCCAAAATCAGAGGATGACCGCCTACTGAGGATTGCATATGTAATGCCAGGAAATCTAAGGGGTAGTGCCATGAATCCACTGAAATTGTTATGTCTTCCAACTTCCCTACAGGTTTAACTGTAGACCGATCTGCCGATTCCAATACTGTAGGTGTGTGCTTCAAATTGCGAAGACCTAGCGCATGCATAGTTTCCGTGGTGATGACATTGATGGTAGCACCCAAGTCTACTTGCACATTTGGAATCTCTACACCATTAATTTTTACTGTCAAAATCTGGTTCCTTGGATCTCCATATTTCACCAGCATTGATTTTCCCATCATGGAGTCCGATAATTTACCCATAACATGTATAGTGAGGGGGTTTTTAGTTTTCTTTGCAGGTTTCTTTGAACAATATTCCCTAAGAGTCTTTGCATACATTGGCACATCCTTCATAGCTTGCAACAAGGGAATTTTAATGAATGAATTCTACAATTCTCCTAATAAATCAAATTCAGCTTGAGCGCTTGGTTTACTCATAATTAGTCTCTCTGGGTAAGGCGGTTCAGATTGATGCTGATACACAGGAGGCATCTGGTTTCTACTAGTTTGTTTTAGCTCTTTACTAACTGGTTATGCCTCGTTACCTTCACCATCAAGTTTCTCAATGATAACTGGAGGAGGTTGGACATTAACTGTCTGCCTTGATTGCAGATTCATTTCATACAACTTTGCAATGGAGATACGATACGAAGGTAGGTTAAGAACATCAGCTTGATGAGTTCCCTTATTATTAGGGTTAGGGTTAGGTTGCATTGGAAGTTGAGGACAGGCAATTTGGTTACCAGGAAGCACATTAGAGGACAATTGGAGTTGCTGCTGTGGCATCTGCTGGGGGAACTCCCTAGGAGAGGATCCCCGCCAGGTTGGAGCCTAAGGAGAGCTCGTACTAGGTTCAGAATTCCACTGCTGCCAAGGTGGAAATTGGTATTGCAGCCACATGGGGGGATAAGGCATGGTCTGAGGATTCATATTAAAATTATCGAAATATTGAGATGGACCTAGATACATACCTTGATTTCCCATCGGTGGTCGAGGCTGCCATAACTTCTTAGACCCCATGAGGTATAGTTGCTTCGTGTCCTCTCTCGTCCCTTGAAATACTGCTTTCAGGCCTGGCAAGGAGGGGCATGAACTTGTTGCATGGTTAAGCTTGCAGATTGCACATTCCTCTATGGAATTTAGTGGGAATTCCCTTTCGAGATGCTTCTTTCTACACTTCGGGTAGAATATTTCCATGGTCCTGTCTAGTTCCAGCTGCTTCTGCTTTACTTGTAGAGTATCCATTTGTGCCGACAAAGTGCTGAGGATATCTGTCCTCAAGTTGTCTAGCAGGTTTCCAATTTCCGCCTTTGTAACGCCCCCGCCAGACCCCTTTGATGTACAAATACCTTTCATGTTTCTTGCAAGCCCCCTTGAGCATTGAACGCATAACTCACAAATAGTCTCGAAGCTTTCCTTGGAGATGTCTCCCTTTCCTACAATGTTCAGCAGTTCCATCGAGTCCTCACGAAAATCTCGTAGGAGGGTAATTTTTAAAATTTCCTTATCCAGATTAGAGTGACCTGACCTCTGTAAGGTGTAATGAAACCTTTCCACACAATCTTCCAGGCTCTCATCCTCTTTTTGTGTGAACTTGAAAAGCTCCTCCTTAATGTTCTGGGATTTACAATAATCCTGGTATTTTTCTAGAAAAGTTTTCTGCATATCCTCCCATGTGGTAATAGACTTTCCTCCTATGCCCATGAATCATCACAGACCCGTTCCTTTTAATGTAGAAGGGAAGATATTTAACCTCTGGGCATCTGCTGTGTAGTGATACCCCCAACACACTATGTTGAACTCGAACAGAAACGTGTCGGGGTCTTCCGAAACAAGCCCATGAAAGGTTGGTAAAGCTGCAAATGGAATAGGCTTTGTGGGCGCACCGGCTACCAGATATCTAATCGGGAAATCGATGGTAATGGTTGTGGAAGCCATGAATATCTTCCAATAACCGCTAGGAATTTCAACAATTTTTGTGGAAGATGGTTGAGGATTCCTTACCACTGGAGTTCGGGTTGCTTTACCGGCACTTCCCCGATCCCTCGGTGATGTGAGTACCTCCTCATTTCGTTCTCCTTCATCTTGATGGTTTGATTCCTCGGCTATAACCTCCTTTCCCTTGCTGGAGTAGTCTGACCCTGTCGATGTTCTGCTTGCAACCTCTCCTTTTGCTATCACTAGCGTAAGATTCTCCTAGTCAGGTCTACTGCTGGGTGTTTCTTCCAATGTTAAAGGGACCTGTTGTGTTGAATCACCAAAGAATGTTGTAGACAACATTGGTTGATCTACTGATTTCCCTTTGGACTTCACTCTTCGTGCCCCTGGTCTCACAGTTGCGCGAGAGGATGCTTCAGATTCAACCTTCTTTATGATTTGCTGGATATAGGTCTTTCTTCCCAGATTTGGTCCTCTCTTTGGGGCTCTCCCTCTACCCCTCTTATTTGATTCTTTGTTTATACAAAAGTTGGTATAATGGAGAGTCTTGGTATGAAATTGCAATGCTTCGATCTTGGAGTAAGGTGTCAAAGGACCATTCATTCCTCAAGACGAAAGAACTACAAAAGAAAGACAGTAAGAGAAAACAAAAATCTAGGGTTTCAGGCTTGGAGCAGGGTGTCAAAGGACTCCTCCCTCCCTAAAACAAGAACCAAAAAAACAAAACAAAAACCTCGAGAAGACCTAATAATTCCCGATCTGAAGTAGGGCGTCAAAAGACTCCTCCCTCCCTAGGGTAAAAGCTAGGGTTTCTCGAAAATCACACAAAAAGGGGGTTAAAAGAAAATAAATCCAACTCAGATCCTAGAGCAAGGCGTCAAAAGACTCCTCCCTCCCTAGGACAAGAGGGTGGCCCAAAATCAATAGAAAAGCAAAAATAAACAAACAGAAAGAACACCTACGCTCAGGACCTGAAGTAGAGTGAGAAAACTCGTTCTCTCCCCAGGACGAGAGATTGACCCTCTGGTTGGTCTGGATCATTATTTGCGCCTTGTTAGCCTCCCCGACAATGGTGCCAAAATGTTGGTGTCCAGGTATGAACAATTTATTCACCCTATTCCGACATTAATTTATCAATCTGGGTGCGTATCCTTTCAAGGCAATGCACAAAGTATATGCAGGGGCAAGAACACAATTTGTTCTGACCAAGGGCTCATGGCTAAGATTCAAAACATGACATTACAAGAAATAAAGAATTATAATAGCAAACATAAACTATCAAATAATATACACACAAAGACATAACACCTGATCAGAAGAGTGGGCCCGACTCTCTGATCAGGGCTGCATTAGCCACAGAAAAGATTAGAACAATAAAACATATGATATTTTATTAATCTGTAATAGCTGATTACAATAGTAATGGGGGCATCCCCATTTACACGAACATTCTTTAATTTATACAAATCATAGGAGAATAACATATCTCCCTGAAACACGGTAACCACATATGCAGAAATATACATCTGTTGGAACGATACCAATCACCAGATGACTGAGATAGCAAAAAGGCCCAAGAATAGTTCCAGGGGATTGTGACTCCAGCTGCGTGGTCTCCTCAGGGCTAGCCATTACCAAATCTGTTGTGAAATGCTGAAGCGAGGGTTCCTGTTCTCCAAGCTGCGGTCAAATATTCAATTCAGTGCTGCGAATAGATAAGACTCCGTGACTTTACCTCATTAATTAAAATATTCCAATTGGACAAGTTAGGGGTATTTACCTCATAAGTTTAGCATAGAAACGTGGGTAAATAAGTACAAAAAGGGTCAAAAAGGATAATAAAAATGGACAGAAAGATAGCTAGATTTGGTGCCCAATAGTCATACTAAAATTTAGATATGTTTTTCTAGTTGTTCAAGAAGCTCTAACTTTCAATGTCTTGTTGAAACAGGATGCCCTCAATTGTGAAAAAAAGCTTTCAAATCAAGGATTGGTCTGCAGATTTAATGGTTTTTGGTTGTGTTGAAGCCCCGAAAATCGGGTCTACAACAAGGGGGATACCCACCCGGTTCGGAACTTGGTTAGCAACTCCTTTTCTGTTTGGTATAGTGGGTCCGATTGGGGATATGGGACCAGTTTCCCAATTTATGTGTGTGCGTGTGAAGATTCGATATTTCCTTTCTAAAAGTTCCTAAGTGAGATGCTCTAATTCTAACTCTAATCAAATGACATGCAATTGTATTCTAATAAACAGAAATATCTAAGTCTACACTAACCCGGGGTGTAATCCTTCTGTTATGCGATCTAAAATGATTTCAGATAACAATCGGTACTAAAGATCATTCAACTGTTATGAGAAAAGAATTCAATATAGATAAACCACTTCGTATAAAAAGTTAGACGAAACAGTTGCATAATAAGCTACTCATACATTAAGCATAAATAAATAGTTATCACCGTACAAAAGTGCCAAATGATAACTCAGGTATTCACGCATCAATATATAAACAACTGAACATGAATATCACTTTGACACAAAGGCAGAAATAGTTAAGAGATAGAAGTACCATTTATAATTAGTTCTACTCATGAGCTTCAAGCGATAATGATTTATTTCTTCTTAATCCAACATCCACTAAGAGTACAGTAGTGCAACATCAATAGCAGATATTAAATGCAGATATCAATAAATCCTGTTCCATTCATTCATCAAAACCTCCTCGGAGGGTGCAAAAGTGCATGTTTTGAGGACAAGTTTTTGATAAATTTCTGGACCCTTCTCTAAATGCATGAGAAGGGTTTAAATACTACTAACTAAATCTAAAAATAACTTATTACAAAAATGTATGACATGGTTTAAATGACCTTCCTTTTTCCAGGAAAAAATAAAGCAAAATTAATACTAATATTGAATCTAAAACTAACAACTAACTATTTCTGTATCTGCTCCTTGAAATCACAAGCATTCAACATTTGCTTGAGAAGAGTCGACTGGCTGACTTTAGACTTCAACTGTCCTGTGAAAACGGAATCAGCAAGAGTTGGCGCCATCTTCTCGGTAGAATTGATGATGCATTTGAGAGTCATACACTGGCCGTGCGGTTTTACCAAATATGCCCAGTAAGAATCCCAATTCAACTTAGTTAATCTTTTGATTGATTTTTCCTTTTCTTGAGCCTTCTATCTCCAGCCTGTTTGCAATTGCTGTACATATATACATACCATATTGAAAATATTTCGGACAATTGCCCCTGGTTTTAAGATTTAAGTTTTACTTTTTTACCTCTAGTGTTTTTCTTTACGAATTTCTGGGCTTACAGGTGACTGAGCAATTAGAGGCTTTCCATTTCAAGAAGTTTTACCCAGTGATGCGCTCATTGGAAACTACCTCCGTTTCTTGATCTGGGCTTCCTTGGTGCGATTTTCGCCTCTTGTGCGCTTTCTTTTAGTGGATATAAAGCTTAAATTTTGTGAAAATAATGATTTCGTAAGTTCTTGACTCGGAGTCTTAAATTGTCTGTTTTTGATGTTAGTGCTATCCAGTGCCCATTTAACCAGGTCCATGTAGGGTAGAATTTTGGGCCTCGCCGCTATCCGGTGCAAGAACGAGCAAGCTAGATCTGCCACTGATGCCTCAGAAGACCCCTACGAACCTGTAGTAGCCGTAACCTCCATCACCTTGGGATTCTCTTCTTCAAGTAAATTATACATGCCTTCCCAAGCAGTGATACTAGAATCTCTGTTATAGGCAGTGTTTGTATACAAGGGTGGCATTTCTTTGTCTTTAGAGCTCGGGGCTTTGCCTTTCTTCCCCATCATATCCTGTATACTGCTCTATATAGTTCTTTGTTCTTCGTTCCTGCAGTTTACAAGTGAGGTGAGAGTAATGATAAGGAAAGGTGACGGGAAAGCTTTAAATGCCGAAGACATAAAAGTTATACCACCTTACGTGAACTAGCTCTTCGATAAGCACAAAACCATATTTCATTAACAACTGGCAACTAACTCATTAATTAGCATTAAAGCGCATAACCAGGTCTCGGTTTATGGAAAATGTTTTCTCGAATAATAAGCCTGAAAGATTCGCGATGAAGCGATTTTGCGATTTGCTTCACAATATCGCAGATTGCTGTATCGCATTTGCACAATATCATTCTGTCGTTTTATCGCAATATCGCTTTGCCGCTTTATCGCAATATCTCAATATTGCAATTTTGTAGGAGCGTGGCATATGACAATTTTGTTAATGTGTTTTCTGCGAAATGCGATTTTGCGATATGCACCATCGCATATCGGTGGTTTGGGGTTTTTCAGCGTAAGCGGTCTTTGATGCATGCAATGCGATATATATTTTTTCAATATGTAGTCTTGCATCGCGATTTTGTGATCTTAGAATTTGGCTTGTAAGGAGGTATCCTATTTTCCCTTTTTGTGATGCGATATTTCCTAAGGAGTGATTTTATCTTACCTTATCATGAAACTTAAGCTTTTTTTGAATTTTTTCAAGGGTATTTTCCTAAGTTTATGATGGTAAGTTTTATTAAAAAGGAAATACAAGCAATAATTAATTTTTTCAAATTTTTAACTAAGGGTCCCCTCTTATTTAGCATTAGTAATAACACTAAATAAAAAGGGGGGTTGTTTCTGGCCACAACAGGTTGCGATTGACCGATCTCCACAAATGGATTTATGATACGTGACAACCCCTTTTGACTGATGATCTAAATATTTACCCCTTAGCTCAGGGTCTTTTTGTTATGGTTTTGTTGTAGCAGCTACAACCACACTCCAAAATTTTTCCTTCGTTTTGTTTTGGAGCCTCCCTCCTCGAAATCACCACATCTACCCTGCACTTATCAGGTACCTGTGTTTATTTGTGTTCATTTTTCGTTTCACACATTATGTTCAACTCAATTGTTCCGTCAGTCAACCACAAGCACACCCAACACTTGGTTCACATACGGTCAACTGGCTGTCGGGCAAAACTATGCAAATCTGGAGGGCAGCTTGTCTTCCCTTGTAGAAATGCGCAGAGTAGCCTAGCAGCTACCCTGCACTTAGAAATTGTGTAGAGTAGGCAAGGCAACCTTGCTCTGGAAATTGTGTAGAGCAGGCCAGCTGACATTGCTCTGGAAAATTGCGCTGTTTCAGCCAGCTGTATTGCCATCCAGAATTGTACAGAAACTAGCCTAGTTGCACTGCCAAACAAAAATGTGCAGAGCAGCCCAGGTCAACTTCATTGTTCTCTGGAATTGTACATAACCGGCCAGTTGCACTGTCCTCTAGAAATGCACAGAGCAACCCAGCATCACTGCTCTAGAAAAATTGCGCAAAGTTGGCTAGTCAACCAAGGCCCCTTAGTCCAAAAACAATGTAAAATTTTTCCCTCATTGACTATCCATCGCATGTGTCGATAGGTTGTCCGGTTCCCTCTAGAACTGCACAATCCTTCCTTGCATGCTGGACAACTTTTCCCAAAAAAGAAAAGGCAAAAGTGAAAAAGCATCCCTAGATTTTAGGGGTCTATTTTTAGTAGCATGAGCAACATGCAAAACCGTTTTTAGAAATTTCCCACCATGTGTTTCTTTTTCCTAGATTTGTGGCATGCCAGTCATAAACCCTAATTTCTCCAAATATATTTAAACGATGCCTCAAAGCTTATTATTCACATTCAATCTTGGAGCTCTAACATTCCCAAGGCATCTAGGACCCTTCGGCACAACTTTTCCTAGTAAGTTTTGCTTTTCATGTCTTTTACCGCTTTTTTCCTTTTTAGTTTTCGGCTTGTATGAGTGTTGTTTCCTTGGTTTAATTGAATGACCATTGGAATTTCAATGTATTTTAGCTTGTAGAAGTGTTGTTTCAAGTTTTGCAATACCTTTCCTTAGTGTTGCACACATAACACTGTTTCTTCACTCACAGTCATCGTTTTGGCAACTTGCTTCTTGAGCTTTTGGGTTTTGTCGATTGATTGATTTCTACACTTTCTTGAATCACATGCATGTTATTTCACTCAAATATGCAACATCTTCACACACAAAATCACTCCTTCGCATTTTCAGGTTGCCATTGGGAAGATCCGGGCCAACTTGGTTTAGATCTTGTGTCTCCCAGCAAGTTCTGCGCATTCCTGGGAGTCAAGGCTCTACCTTGCCTCCAGGAATTATCAGAGGTTTCGCACACTATCCCCAGGCTATGCTCTGTGCAATCCTAGGAGGCAGTGCCTAGTCTTGCCGACTGGAACTACACAATGCGTAGTTCCAGCCAGCAACCAACCTCACTGTTATGCGCAGTTTCAGTGAGTAGTCAGCCTCTCTGGACTGTGAATTGTGCAGATCCAACTAGCAGTTAGCCTCTTTGGTAGCTGGGACTGCACAATACATAGTTCTAGCTGACATTATCCCAACTTCGTGAAGTCAGTGCTGCGCAATCTTGCCCAACAGTCCCTAGTTTGTTGCCTAAATGCTTCTCAAAGTTGTTTGATGTTTTTAGTTGACATTGTCTCGCCATGAGTTTGTTCTTTGTCTCCAGGTACTATAGGTTTTTGAGTAGCTTCTCAGCAGTACAAGTATCATGGCCTCCAAGAGAGCTGTATCAAAAGACACAGTCGAAATCATTATTGGGGACGTGGTTGAACAGGGGTCAATGAGCTTGCTCGTGTACACAGACACATCGAAAAAGATGTCAAGATCACATGGTAAGACATCAAAACCATATTCTCAGGCAGCTTCAAGGAGAATATAGAGGATCGACAGGTCTATGTCAACATCCACAAGTCAGGACTATATAAAGTTTCATGCAGGTTTCCCATGTTCTCTTCGCAGATGTGATCCATTGGATTGTCTCAGACACTGATCCTAAGACAATGATAATGAGCGGTGAGTGGAACAAGGCTTGCTTCCTTCAGGACGGATGATTATCAGGAGATATATCATTTTCCATTCCCAGTGAGTAGGATGGATGCACCGTTCTACTCTCCCAATGGTAGCACGAACACAAGAGATAATTTGAAGCGTTGGGTAAAGGATCTAACAAAGTTCAGGATGACACCCAACTAGATATATAGTACGAAGACACTTAATAAGGCATATCAGTTCTTGGTCATCTTTTTATGCCGCTTGTATGGCCAAGGGAGTATAGAAACCTTCCCACAAAGTTGGGTTTCTATGTTGGATCAACTAGAAAGTGAAGGAAAACCATTCAACTGGTTCGACATGTTGGCTCTCTAGTTGAAAGTGCACATGTCCAATGCTCAGAGTCTGCCCAAGGATAAACAACAAAATTTATTCATGTCTGCATACTTGCTTGATGAAATTTGTGCTCGTCAAAAGTTTCTTGGCATGGGTTGGGCATGGACACCTTCAGAGAGTGCTGTGAACATATATTGCAAGTTGCTCTTATATTGTAGCTACCGAGGAGTCATGGCTAGAATATGTGACCATTTTATCGCCCCTCTATATACGATGATCTTTAAACAAGATCCACATTGCATGTCCAAGGAAGTAATGGAGACGTTGCTAAACATTGCAGATTGGTACACCTCACCTGAGGGAACCTTCATCAGGATGTATCATGCAGAGAAAGCTCTGCATGTGTTGCTGAGGTTTGCCACGGACAAGTTGATCATGCAAGAGATTTCATACCACATCTCAACATGTTTTTCAACTGGATTGCACAGGAAGAAGAAGACACCATGGCCCACGTTTCTTGTACAAATTGGGTTGTATGAAATCGAGAGTTTGAAATAAGCAGATGCCGAAGTGGAAGACTTCAAGAAGTTTAAGTTTGGCACTAGAAGTTTCAACCTGTATGATACACATGGTTGATGTAGGGACCATTGTATGAGGGTGTACTATCCTTTGATCCACGGGGCATGTCATTGGCCATAGGAAGAGCCATGGAGATATTGATACAACTCCTCTAAGCTTAATGAACTAGTCAACATTGCAGTGGAGTGGCTAGCAACACTCAAGGAAGCAGCACCACAAGGAGAAACAACAACAACAACAACAAGCAGTAAAATTGTGCAAGACACAAGCAAGAGGAAGATTGTCGAAGGCACAGAGACGGAGCAAAGCTACAAGTTTAAGGAAGACCCACTTGTGGAAAAGGTAGCTTTGGAGATAGACGCAAAGAGGTGTCAGCGCGACAGGAGGATAGCCAGAAAGAGAGAGAAGCAAGGATGGAAGATACTGAGAGGATGTTGTAGGAAGTCCAGCCAAAGCTTAGGGAAGAACAAGAGCTGCTCAGAAGAGAGAAGGAAGTGAAACATAAGTAGGAACATGAAAAGGAATAGGAGGAAGTGCAAGCCACACAGACAATGCAAGCCACACCAATACAGGTTGAAGACTCTAAATCAGCAGCAGATGAGGAATAGGGTGAGTAGCTGCAAGAATAGGAACTTGCTCTACAGGATGAACAAACAGTAGAACATATGGACATGGAGGTGGAGCAACTGGAACGGGATCAAGATACTGACCTCATGCCAAAAGAAACTGAGGTCACTCCACCAACTCCAACAGTAGAGCAAGTCTCGAGTGAACAAGGGGATACCATTCTCCTTGAGGACCATCTAGGAATAGATATGTATAACATAGCCTTTGATGAGTCACAACAAAGAGTTGTACAAGCACGTAGAGCGCACACCCTAGATGAGCATTCATCACCTACGCATTTGGAGGAACAGGTGATTGTGTTATATGTATAGAGACATTCAAATGCCTTGGATGATGCTACAAAGGCTTATGCCAAAGCCAACAACTTGAGTGTTAGGTTCTTGTAGCATAAAACGAGCGCATGGATAAGGAGTTGCAAGCAGCCATGTAGAGAGAGGAATAATCAACAGGATCTACCAGAATAGAGATGAATATGACCATACTTACTGAAGTATCGGCTCTTGAGATATTCATGCGAAGACTGTATGATAGTTTCATCACTGTGCACAAGGAAGTTGTCCACCTACATGGGCATCAACAACATTGCACCAAGATAGCGCAAACACTCGGAGACATACATGCCGTAGTTGATCATGTAAAAACATGGACAATGTGGTATAAGGGAGCCCTGCTTCACTTTTAAAAGATGATGAAGCCAGAAGTGGTGTTTGAGAAAGCACACATCCAGAGTCAAATCCGAAACTATGAGGAACTCCCACTACTCATCGCTAGTATTGAGGCTTCGTATGCATGGTTGTACAGGAGTTTGGATGTCATGGTGAGAATGTATGGAACCCCGTTGATTGGTACACTCATTGAAGCCAAAGAGAAGAACCAAGTCAGATTGGAGCTCGATGGGTACTTCGATTAGTTGATGCTCACGGCCACTAGCGCAGACTTGCAAGTTAGCAGAGATAACATGTAGATGTACATCGTCGACCTGGACTTGCTGAGGACTAAGTTGTGCATGTTATAGGATGAGTTGGACCGAGGTTCCAAATCAGTATACCCGGAAGTAATGGAGGAGAAAATTCATTTCGAGAAGGAGTTCATCAAAGAGTACACAAACACCATTTCAAACTATCAAGCATGGCATTAGTTTGTCACCAAGGATCATAGAGAGAAGGTTGATGAGCTGGTCTTTCCACATGGGTATATGCAGAAAATGTATCATTTTTGTAAATATGATGTAAAGTGAAATTCCAAGTGTTGTTAGTGGAATACAAACAATCATATGTAATGTAAAGAGTCATGAGGGTAGTCCAAGAGTCACAAAGGGGATTGTCAAGGGTCCCCCACCCTTTGTTATAAATAAAACCTCATAACTCATAGAAGAGGCTTTTGGGAGCCAAGATTTTTCTAGGCATTGCTTAGAGAGGGCTTGGAGAGTATTGTGACGAGCCTTGGTTTCTCCACAGTGCAAAGCAAGCACATCTCTTTGGAGGAGCAGGATGTGTTGATTGTAATGTTCCACTACTGGGGCTAGTGACTATCATGGTTGTATGTATGAATGGAACTTTCAATTTATATAATATAACAAAGCCAACACGTTTCATGCATATGTTGTTATTGTAGTTCGAATATTATGGTTACTTTAGCAATGTATGTAGTTTTACTTACAAATTGATGTATATACTATTCTGTATGTGATTGTATGAATCTTATTGAAGCGTGTTGTTGATTTAACTCATCACTTTGGATTGTCGACTATTATGCTTTTCAGTTTGGGATGTCATTCAGTTCATGTTTTCCTTTCAGGTTACGTACTATTACATGATTCTAAGGTATACACTTCTTTTCCCCCTCCATGCGTTAGAACCTCCCCATGCATCTCTCATGACTTGCTGCAAGGTCACACACTTGCTTCCGATAAGGATATCTTACTTATCTTTGCATGTTATTGCAGTCAAGGCATAGCTTTACTACTCACTGCTGGGACTCCTACTCCAAATGGTATGAGGTCTAGTTGGGACTTCTTATCGGGGAGATCCCTTGACATGTTGGCGGGTCCAACACCATCAACAGGTTTTTAAGAATACTAAGGATAAGAAGAATATTTGTGAATCTGGACCCTGTTTTTGGGGTAGCACTGGCCTTCTCATGCAATCCTGGTCTCCCACCTTTGATCCAGTCATGGCATCAATCTCCATTGCTCTTGTTTGGGTATGGCTCCCAAACCTTCCCCTACATCATTGGAACCTCCCAATGTTATCTTCATTACGAAAGTTTTATTACTGCAACCCATAATCTATTTTTTTTTTAAAACCATTTATGCTTGAATATGGGTTGAGATGGATTTTAGCAAAGATTTTCCTACTGAGATTAATTTGACGGACCTAGATTGCGGGTTTAGAAGATCAATTATGAAAATGTTTCATTTAATAGATGTCAGGTGTGTTATGAAACATGGCATGTAATAAAAATTTCCTAAAGCGTTTGCAAAATAACAAAGTCCAAAAAAATAATTAGAGACCCAAATGGTGAGAGGGATCTTAGATTGACCACTATACAATATACAAGAGGAAGAGTCTTAGGGTAGGAAAGAAGAAAAGGAAAAACAAGAAGAAGTTATTGTCAAATATGATTCATCGAAGGAAATAAAAACCAATGAGGAAGAAGTGTATGAGGATCCTTTGGATTCAGCGACAATGGAAGTGTAGCATACTCCAATGAAAGTTGAATCCCCCTCTGAATCTTTAAAGTAAAAAGTTAGAAAAGCAACTTATTGGGTAGATTATGAAAATAAGGAAGAAATGAAAGAAAACAATGCTTATTCATTGAAGGGTGATCCATAAGACACAACATAAAATGTGGGTTGGACTCAAGTGGGAAAGAAAGGAAAAAATATTTTGCGAAGGAAAATAAGAAGCTAGTCAAAATTAAATAAATAAGTAGTGAAAAACAAAATGTAAATGTAGTTAGATCTAGGAGTATTTTGGAAAAAATTTAGGTTTGTATCATGGGGTAATCACACAGGGGCTTTACTGGGGAGCAATACCATGCCACATGCATTCATATTGGGGGATATATATTGAGGAAAAAATGACATAATATATAGAGCATATAATAAGGGATACCGGGTTTTTATATGTTGTTTATAAAAAATGGAGCTCAAAGTTAATGAAAAAATATAAATTGGTATAAAAAATGTTAATGAAAAAATGGGTAACTATAATATCTAGTGAAAGTAGAGGTTTTCTAAATTGGGAAGGTGTATTGGATTCATATTGGTAGGGGGTTAAATAAAATGTTTTTTAGAGATATTTTCCAATATGTGTTCAAATTAAGGGTATTTTTTAGTATCCCACGAATGGGCGTGCTATATTAGAGGTTCATTGAGTGAAGCCCCTATGGGTAATCACTTGAGGGACTGAATTGAGCCTCCGTGCTCAATCTCAAACCTGTAAGGAATATTGGTAATTTGGAAGAAATGTAACAGTTTTGGGCTAGAGCCTAGCTTTCTTTTTGAATAAAACTCTCATATTAGTTTCTTTGGAAATAAAAGTATCATAATAATGTAATTTAAAGATTAAATTTTATGAGTAGCATAATAATTTATTGCTCTTTCTCTTTATTGGGTTTATTTTAATGACTTCCTCTCATGAACATAAAATTGGAACAATAAATAAACATTATGATATTAAATAGTATAACTTAATCATTATATGAGTGCATTTACTTTTTAGTTAGGTTTTCATAGTTGTGTTAGAATACGTTCCTTCTTCTTTTTTTCCTTTTAGTGTCATATATGGTGTCTCAAAAGAAACAATAGAGTGAAGATGTCTTTTTCATGGATCTATTGATCTAATTCATCTAGCAATGAAAACACATTTTTTAGTAGTAAATTTGACTTATTAGATGACAAAATCAAGTTATCAGTGGGTTCGATAAGGAAATAATAGTTTATACATTGATGGTTATAGAATAGAATTTGCATATCAAGTACACTTTCAAAATGTTTTGAGGATCGACATAACATCAAGGCTAAATCCTTGTTTAACATTAGTTCCATTCATAACTTTTGTCTCGATGACTCATATAATTACAACTCCTATGCATGCATATTCCCAAAATGCACCCTACAACTCTCATAAACATTCAATATCAACAACAATAATATAAATATTCTTTCCATGAAAAAGACATGGTTGAGGACTCAATCCTTTCCCTCTTTGAAAAGAATAAGATGACTAATAATAGTTATCCCAATTATGGTAACTCCACTTCATGGTAAGAGGTGTCAAGTGTGGGCCGGAGGGGGGTTTTCACGTGCATCAAAGGGATAATAGAATCCAACTTCTTGTAAAGTCTCACAAAAGCAGCTAATGGCTAGATAGATATGTATGCTATGTAACAAGGACTCTAATTGGATAAGCAATTTAAATCCCCAAAAGCTAATTAGTATTGGAGACTCTCATAACAAAATCAAACACCTTTAATTAAAAAGCACCCTACACGATCTTAAGTTAAATTTTCTTTACAAGAGAATTTTGGTCATTCTCTCTAATATGCAAGAATCCCATGCATATTTATGAGTTAAGAGATTTGAATCATTATGCAAAAGTAATGGAAAACTCAACCAGCAACATGGCCCCAAGAACTTTGATGGTTGGTGAAACCTTGTTGAATATCCTGATCCCCTATTGCGTGTTTGAACCTTAATGGAATGAGGCCCCCCTCCCTAAGAATAAAACCCATGTAAAATATGGCCCCTTGCCCCTTGTGGGAGCATGTGCAATGTGTGGGTAGTTGTATGGTGATTATATGATCCTGTGTGATATCATTTTCATTGTGAACAAGGTTAATTAGAACATGAAGGAGGTGATAAGTTAGGACAGGGTGATGAGGATGGATGAGAGTTGTGTAGAGATGTGATCAGTAAGGAATTAAAACCACCGCCATTGTTGATCATTTTGTAGAGTTAAATCCCGTTATGAATTTGGGAAGTTTGTGGTGGATGAAGGATAGGTTGCATATGGAAATTATGCTTAGTCCATCATGTGAGGAAGAAAATTTGATGTGGGTTCATCTATGTACTCCTTATTCACTCAAGTTTGTGTATCCATTTCAAGGTTGTTTCAACAATATATTTCATTCATTTGATCACTTTTCAATGCTATTTTGGTGTATGATACCCATCTAGAGTGGTAGAAGTTGATTATGGATCATGACCAACAAGAAACTCTCCTCTCCCTCTATTTGTGAAAGGGAACTATCGTTTGGTGTTAATTGCAAGTATAACAAGGGATTTTGACATTGTGGGGATGACAAGGAGTATAGATTTTTGGAGTAAAAAAGAAAAATTGGTAATTTCTACCCTTAAAATAATGGTTAATGGGTTAACGACCCAATTCAACTCCAAGATGAAAATTATGATGGAACAAAGGTAGCTAATTCACCAATTGAGTGAAGCGATTAAGGAAATTCACCTACCCTGGCAAAGTCTTTATGGCACCCTCTACGATCGTCAATATGTAGTGGTTACTCTAGTTTTATTGGAAAACTTAGCACTTTATCCAAAGGATAATGCCCTTGACCCGAATTAAGTGGCCTCAACAAAATATATGGTGATTCTATATGATTGATGTAGTAATTTTTGAAGCTTATTTATGTAGTCTTGCTAGTAAAATTTGATTATGTTGGCAAACTACCTTCTAATCCTGGGCATATTTTATAGAATATATACTTTCAGATATGATTGGTTATATGTAAAAAAATCTATGCTCTCATATAACATAATTCTTTGTACTAGATCAAGGAAATTAGAGCAGTTTTGAAGCTCATTTTTTAATATGTAATCTTGTTGTGTATTTTCACCAATTTTTCTAGTATAATTTGTTAGTTTTTGTAGTATCGAATATGTTTGATAGTTTTAATTTGTGTTTAATATACTAAGGAACATGATTTATTCAAAACCCAAAACGGTTTCGTGAGATAAGCTTGTGAAATGACTTAATTAAATCAATTAAACATCATTTATTTTTTTCCTAAGTCTAACTTAGTAAAATTGGTTAATTAATAGGAATTAATTAAGGAAAGGTGAGAAAGCTCTAGAAACTCACATGGATCGAGTTTGAGATGATATTAGTCATTGATAATGATATAATCATGGTCGTTGGTGGCCCAATGAGAGATTATAAGAGAAAGTCAATGGAGTTGGAGATAGAAACATCAGAGAGATAGGGAGAGTGAGTTCCTTGGTAGATTGAGTTATCCAGTTCAGTGATTTAGAAGGAAGAATTTGATTAAGAGAAAGGAATCATCAGTGATTGAGGGAGTATTAAAACCGAGTTCTAGAGGATCTTTCCATTTCTGGAGAGCCAACAAAGATAGAGTTTGTTGACAAGGTTAATCCTCTTTGCGGACATAGACGATCCCTCTAGCTCAATGAGTGGCTCTAGCAACTAAAGGGACACTCAACTAGACATCTTCCTAGATTATAATTGAAAAGCAGAACAAGGGAGATGGCCTACCTAGCTCTGATGCTAATCCGATTTCCTTTGTTGAGATCCTCGAACCGCTTGTGTCATAGACTTGTTCCTACTTCTTTCAGTGCCTATGTACTTGCACAAGTGAACAAGAGACAACAAAGCATGCCAAAACCAATAGAAAATCCAATAATAACCTACTTAGCTGATCAAGGAATGCCAAGCCAATACATACATGAACATATATATTTTGTGAAGATGAACCAACAATTGTATTATTATTTAAAGAATAGAAGGGAAGCTTACAACCATAGCCTTGATGTTGAAATGCTCTCCTTGAGTGGTAATCTAAGTCCAAGCCAAGAAACTCTCCAACACACATTCTCCAAGTCTAATGAATTGCCTCTAAGCACAAGCTCATCATAGGGGTGAAAATGGACATAGATCAACCATTTGGGTGTGGTAGAGGGGGAATTTATAGGTTGGGAGAGGGAGTTAGCCTCCTCCAAAGATAGGATGAGGCCCACATCTCAAGGAGGTAGCTCATAGGGATGAGACAAAGAGGTCAAATTAGGAGAATTTGACCTCATTTATGTGAAACCACCTCCAACTCACTACTCTGGAAGCTTCTAGATCACGAAGCTTCTCATCCTCTTTGGGAAAACTTCCTTTTTGAGACCATCGTGGGTATGAGAGAGAACAAAGTGATGCCATTTCTAGCTTAACAAGGTGCAACATACGATCATCATGGTTTTAAGCTTCATAAGGGAAATGGCTTTCATTTTAGTGTTTCAAGAGCCATTTCCTTAGGGAAAGCTCCAGATATTTTCCAAGCAAAGTTAAAGGAGGAATCTGAGTTGTATACATGGATGAGTATATTGTATAATGATCATATTTCAGGCACTTCAGGGTATGTCAAAGGGAAGTGCAGGAGGTGTGAAAAAATACTGTGTAACAGATGACCCCTAAAGCATGAAGGTAGAACAAGGAGTGTTGGCTGAGATGCTTTACGAGTATTTTGGCAAGGAAGAGGAAACCCACTGTCAGGAGACCTACAAATCAAGGATGCATATACATATACATATTTGAGATCAAGAAATGAATCCACGGCATGGATGCAGCCATTCAGATGATGAAGACTAGATAAAAGATCCAGGGTATGGGTGCAACCATCCAGATAACAAGGATCATCATAAATATAAAGTCTCATGGCATGGTCATAGCCATCCATATAGTAGAAGCATGTGTACAATCATGAATGACATAAAACTCCTTGCAAATTGAGTCATAACAGACAAGACTCAGGGTCTTGCACTCCATTCTGACCACGATCCCAACCCGATCAATGTACGAATTCTAACATGCAAAAAAGTGTTGAAGTCAAACATGCTAGAAAACCACCTGATTACAGCCAATGATGTGGACCATTAACATGTACGAGAGAAACCACAAATAATAAAAATAGCTCTCAATGTACAACAGTACAATCCGTGAATGTGATAATGAGGCTAAAGTCGAACGCTCGTGGAATCACCCGATCGAAATCCAATAACAAAGACCTATCATCGGATGTAAAGAACTGGCCATTAGGGCATGCAACTCTAAGGTATTGACATGGAGTTCCTAAGTCATCTTCCTGGATAATGAGCTGAAGTCAACATGAAGTGACTCGTCGAAGGAGGGAAATGATGAATCCCCCATCATTGACATGAAACAAGGAATAAAGTGGAATAATATTCAGGACTGTAGCAATGACTTAGACAATGTGTAGCAATGACTTAGATGTTCCTAATGGCTAGCTTAATTAGATCCTTTTCTACTCTAGAAAGACGTGTTGTTACTGAAGTTGATTCTAAATCCCTTGAAAAGGAAATCGATTTTGAAAAAGAATTAGAAATAGTAGAGAATCCTGAAAGTTGGAATCCTTCAACTCTTCATGCAGCTGATGTTTATAAAACTCCTCTCTCTAATATCTTTCAGAAGAAAATGCTTCTAAAAGAAGTGGAAGTTAAAATCAAAATCTTAGGTCCTTCTGTACAGATTGTTTCTCTCTCTTTGTTTATCGCTGAAGAAATAAAAAAATCTCGCCAATATGCAAAAGACAAAAAATATTCCTATTTACATTTTGGAGGTATAAGGATAGGTTTGGCCCCTTTGTTTAGACATGGCTTAAATACCCCATGCATATCTGAAGTTTTTGATACTCGACACCAGAACTATGATAATGATAGAATAGGTACCATTGTTGGTAACCTATCTACTGGTTGTCAATATGGAACGATTTTGCCTGATTACTCTATTAGTCTTACGGATCCTCATTTGAAGGATTGTTGGAAACTTATAGTAGGAGTTCAAGGATTACAGATGGTTGATGAAAGAGAATTTTTATTTGTAATAATTCATACATCCTTCTAGTTGACTAATACAATCCATTCGAAATTAAAATAGCTAGTGCCTAGAGATTGTGTGTCAGTTGGTTTAAACAATGCACAAGTAGAGGGAGTGTCTTATGATTCTATAGGTTTACCAAACGACTGGTATTTTCAATACAAGTCTTTAGCCGATGAAAAGAAACTAGGAAGCCTGACAAGAAGAGCTTCGTTACAAGAAGGAAAAATAAGAATACTTCAAGAAAAGCCTTCCATCCTATGACCCATCATTCATCCGAGAAAATATGCATTACCAGTCTCAAAATCTACAAAATCCTTTGCGCGAACAGCTAGCACTTCCAGTCAACCTATATTATCTTCAAATGAATTGTATATACCTGAAGTTAAGCCTTTTCTTGCTGTAAGTAATATGTTTAGAATTTCTAATTCCCAGATAGCCCCAGTTGAAGAATGGCAATATGCTAATCGTCACTTTGTAAAACGAGGAAAATGGCCACCAAAGATGAAATTCTGTACTACTTCGTCCTCCTCAAAGCAACCTCCTACAAGAGCTGATTGTGCCCCTTTAGTTGAACACAACTCCTCAAATACAAATGAGTTAGACTAGTTGTATCAAATTGGTAATTATATTACCACATGGTGTTCTTATGCTGAAAATGCTATATATGATCTGGGTGCACAAAATGAGCTCATTCTAGCCAATCTCAAGCTCTTACATGATGAAAAACAAGAAGAAAGAGCCGAGAAAGAGGTAAGGATGCAGAAAAAGGAAAGAAGAAGAAAATCTAAAGCAGCTCAAGGCTCAAAATTTTCTATAGATATGTCGACCCCAATTTTTTTGGATTTAGAAGAAACAGAAGCTAGAACCTCTGAAACACCTTTCAAACCAATGAAAATAGAGTCTATTCTAGAAAAGCCAGGAAAAACAAAAGCAGAAATAGTGACTCTTGAAAATGCAGCTTCTAAGTTTCCATATTTTATCATGCCATCAATCCAAAAAGCAAATTTTGTTAAAGAAGTCCAAAAATATCCTAGTGTAGAAGAAGATCTATTTGCTTCTAATACTAGCAGTTATATTTGGATTTGGACAAATCAACAAATCCAGCTGAATCAATTCGAATATGGATTGGAGCGTTATACCAAATGCAAGTAACTACAAAGCTCGATAATATGTCCATATTTGTTATAGCAAAGAAAAGAATGGTCGGAATAGTTTATGACTGGTGGATTGGACCTCCTAAGTCAGAACGACAAGCAGTCATTGCAGCAGGACTTTCTACTCTAGAGGTACTACTGAAAACACAGTTTTTCCCCAAGCCAATAGATGAGAAGAAGCAAACCAATACAGACCTTGCTAGAATGGAAATGAAAGATTTAAAATATCTTGAAGCTTTTGGTCAAAATTTTATGGCCAAAGTTTGCAAAGCAAATCTTTCAAATGATTCAGTTCAAAAAATTTCTTTTCTATCAAAATTACTAGGAAATATAGGAGATCTGATTTCTAAATATATTGAGCTTTAAAGCAAAACAATAGATCAGATTTACTGGATAGACCTTTTATTCAGGTGTCAAGAGAAAGTCAAATATCTCTGTTGGCAAAAACAGGCACATGATATAACTCCCAATACCAATGTTTGTCGTGCTGCTTTGCCATGGACACCTTTTAAGAAAAGGAGAAAACATAAAAGGTATGGGAAATTCAAGACCAAGAAAATTGCAAATCCTAAACGACCTTTTAAAAATTTCAGATTTCTAAAGAAGAGGAAACAACCGAGAACCAAAAACAATCGCTGTTTCATATGAAAACAGGAAGGACATTATGCTCGTGCTTGTCCAAAAAGCACATCCGATAAATTGAAAGCATGTGTAGATATTGAAGAATTTTGTGATGATTCGTCTGTTGTACAATTAGAAGAAGAACCATCAGATGTATATATGTTAACTGATGCTTCTTTTTTCAGAAGATGAAGAGTTAGTCAATTTTTTTTCTTCAGAAAATGAATATTTGTTATGATTGTTCTACTGATGAATTTTCAGTTGAAGATGAAGAAGAAGAACTTCATTACAGTGAAGTATTTGAGACTGACACAGACAGTGTTGAAACCAGTGAAGCAGAATCTTTATGTTGGTCTCTCCCACCAGAGAAAGACAAAGGAAAACAGGTTATCCCTATTCTCCCTCAGTTAAACTCTTTTTGTCCATATCAAAAAAATATTGGACAAACATCTTCAATGCCAGTTCCTAAATTCGACCCACCAACAGAACAAACTTTCTTGAAGAAAATGTTAAAAACAAATCATCTTTTGTATATACTAATCTCCGTGTAGGTTAAAAATAGTTGGATAGATCTTGATGCATTTCTTGATATCGGTGGCTCAAACAATCTTTCCAGACCATCGTTGTTTAAAGTATTATGGAAACCTCTCCAGAATATCCTGATTTCAGAAACGATCAGAGGTATAGTTAATCTTACTCACTATGTGGATAATATTTCTTTAAAAATAAGTGGGAAGATTGTTAAGGTATCTGCTATACAGCATTACGACCCATCTACCAGTTTAATTCTGGGTATGCCATTTATCTATTCTGTTTTTCCCGTGACTATTAGCGAAGATAAAGTTATCTTCAATTTCAAAAAACAAGCAATCTCTGTTTCGAGGTTAAAATTTGCAGACTCTAAAGTAAGAAGAGAAAGCCAGAAGAAGACCAGTACAAGAAAGCCAAAAAATGATTCCAAATATTGGCAGAAAGTACTGCAGATTTATGAAGAAAAAGAAGCTCTCAAAACAAAACAAAAAGCAACAATAGATCCGCAATTGACTTAGGAACAAATCTCTATATACCAGCGGTGAGTTAAAAGCTGCTTAGAAGACCCTAAGAAGTTTTGGGAAAAAAGAGAGCCCCAAGCAAGAAATTGTGACCATGCATGATAATGGAGTAAAAGGTAAGTTAATTCCTTATACTCCTTCTGATGAACAAGAAATCAAAAAACAAATTGAAGAATTGTTGAAGTTGAGATTGATGAACCGAGTGTTTCCCATTATTCATGTTCTGCATTTTTGGTTCGCAATCATTCCGAAATAGTTCGAGGTAAAGCAAGAATGGTGATTAATTACAAACCATTGAATGCAATCACTCAAAGCTCTCATTATCCCTTACCTCGTCAAGAAGTAATAATGCAGAAAATTCAGAAGAGTAAAATCTTTAGTAAATTTGATATGAAATCTGGTTATTACCAGATTCAGATTGAAGAAGCAGACAGACATAAGACAACATTCACATTCCCTGCAGGATTTTACCAATGGAGAGTTGTTCCATTTGGATTAAAGAATGCTCCTGCTTTCTTCCAGAAGAGAATGGATTTTATATTTGGTAAGTATGATTTTATCATAACTTACATTGATGATATTTTAATCCATAGTCTAGATTTACAAACACATTTGGCTCATCTAGAAATATTCTTTCAAGAAGTTCAAGCTCATGGTATTGTCCTCTCCGAAAAGAAAATGGTGTTATTCCAAAGTGACATTGATTTCCTTGGAATTCATGTAATTGATGGACATATACAGATGCAGCTGCATGTGCTAACAAAGCTTGCTGAGTTCCCTGATGAACTCAAAGACACCAAAATGATACAGAGATTTTTGGGTGTTTTAAATTACATCCATAAATACATTCCTAGGCTATCTGAAAAAACTGCTCCTATTCGAAAGCATTTAAAATCAAGTTGGTCTAGTCAAGCCACTGCCGCTGTCAAAAATCTCAAAGAAGAATGTAAGTCCCTGCCAAAATTGCAGCCTCCAGGAGAAGGATTGTTAATTTTACAAATAGATGCCTCAGATGATTTTTGGGCAGCTGTTATTTTTGAAAGAAAGGAGGAAAACAAAGAAGAACAATTATGTGCGTATGCATCACGAGAATTCCTCCCCAATCAGAAAAATTATTTTGCTGCTGAAAAAGAAACTCTTGCAATATTTAATGGCATCCAAAAATTTGAATTGTATCTTGCGCTAAGAAAATTCTTGATTAGGACTGACTCAATGAATTTTAAATATTTCTTGTCAGCAAAATTATTAGGACAGAGGGCAAGAGGAAGATTATTAGCATGGCAAATTTGGTTCCAGCAATATGATTTTGATGTAGAATGGATTCTTGGAATTATAACTATATTGCCGATTCTTTTACCAGGGAGATGAATAAAGCTCATAGAATTGGCCGCAACCGAACAAAAGTCAGAGGAAGCATTTTTGATATGCCAGATCAGCCAGAAAATCTTGTCACTTTGGCAAAGAGATTGAAAATTCTCGAGAAGCATGTTGAAGATCTTTGTCTAGAAATAAAAAAGGTAGTTGGACTCAGGCTTCAAAGAAACCAATGGATTCAAAAATGTCGAGCCTGGCAATCAAAGAATATTGGGACACTTCTTGGATTGGATCTTGAATTGGTAAAAGTATACTCTTTACCAAATATGAAAATCAAATTATATTTCAGAACACTTGATGATTTATGGTCCATACAATATACTCAATCTATGATTTGGGTATTGCAAATTTTAAATTATTATCAGATGATTGGTTGTATTGATTTTGCACTTGAAATCTTTACAAGTGCTAAGTTGATGGACCTTGAGGATGTTAACATCAAGATAGAAGTTGGTCAGTTTTTACAGACCTTAAGAATTCCGGATCTATTCGAGGAAATGGAAACATCATATCTACAAAGAAGAGATCCAGATTATATGCATTTAGATACTTTTCCTCAATATGAAATCTTTGAGCCCTTTGCAGATTGGGAAATCAAGGACGGATACTGCAAGAAGAAACATGTTGAAAGACAATCTCAATGTGTAGAAAGAACTCTACAGTATATTAAAATATTTTCAACACCATGGGATTTTAATAGCCCAGAAATAAGAAGTGCTATTGAACCAAATCCCTTTTCACAAGTTTTTGCAAATCAGTTTTCAGAAAGTTATGCATTTTCAGAAAATAAGGATGAAGTAAATAGAGTTTTGGGGTGGTTAAGAGAATTTCCCATTCAAAAGTTGGTTGAAAAGATTCATATTATAAAAAAATTGACTGAATCGCAAGGGAAGCATCCCGTCTTAAAGTTTTCAGTGAATCAAAAGGCATTAATCACAGTTGGAGTAAGTTCAGGAAATTGGACTGCAGATACTATATGTCTAATTAGTTTGTTATTATCAACCAGGGTATGCACAACATTCAATTTTGAGTTTGGATGGCAAGAAAAGGAAGGTGTTATTGATCACTATAAAATCTGGGTACAACGCACCATTGAAACAACTACTAGTATGTTCTAGATTTTCAAATGGGAATTATTGGATGGAATAGAACTACCAGTGCAACAGATGAAAACTTTCTCAAAAGCACATAAAGATTCTTTCTTAGATATTGAGATAAATCCTACATCTTACATCAATAGATGGAGAAAGAAAGATGACCCATTCAAGTTACCCTACCAAAGCCATCATGCCTACAAGGATCGAATAAAGTTGGAAGTCAGACAGTCCTCTAAAGTAGCTACAACATCTACAGCAACAACATCTTCAAAAGGAAAGGAAAATTTATTTTTAGACATGTACCAAGATGCTCAAGACCCCACTGAGCCAGACTACGAAGAAAAATATCTAAAAATAATGGAGGAAGCATATCTAAAAGAGAATAAATCTTTTGACGAATATGATGATTATGACTCAGACCACAGCCCTAAGGGACCATGGTGAATGTCCTTAGATTCCTTGTAAATAGTGAAAGTTTGAATTATTGTTCTTAGTGTGCTTTTAAGTTATTGTACTAGAATATTGAGTAGACACCGTCGGACTATAGAAATGCCGACAGGACCCTCAATTATTTCCAATAGTGTGCTTTTGAATTATTGTACTAGAATTTTGAGTAGACACCATTGGACTATGGAAATGCTGACAAGACCCTCAATTATTTCCACTTTGTGTCATGTCTAAAAAAAAAAGAGTCTATAAAATAAGAAATCGGCAGAAGAGAAGCCCATATTGTTGGACTGAGTGCTTCTTGTTGGGCCGTGAATACGACCACTTTGTAACACTTATTTCATCCATTTTTACTCTTCTCTATTATATCATTTGTTATAATTTATCATTTAAATCCATTTTATAAATGATTTATGCTCTTATGGATGAAGATTATTTATTTTCCTTTATTTCTAATAAATTGATGATTATGAATTATTTTATCAATGATAGTTTTAATAAGTTGGTTATAACATTATTCACCATTTTTAGCCTCCAAAGTAATTTTCAGATTGAAGATTTGATTTTTAAAAGCGCCAACTCAGAAATTCGCTGGAATAAGGAGTGACAGTTTTGCGGTTGAGATTATGAGAAAATGAAGACGAATCTAGAAAATCTAGAACATGGGTTTTGTCCAGAACGGACCCAATTAACTTTATTGAAGAACGGTTTGCCCAAATTCGACTTGCACTGAGAGAAACACAGGGTTCTTTGAGAATGATTTTCTCAGATTTGCTGTTGCGGCCGTCCTGCAAATCTCAGCTGCAAAGCCAAATTCGTCTTGCTGTTGTTGAAAGCTGGATGGAAATATATCTTCTTGTTTATCAATTGGTTGGAAACAATCCAATTTTGTAATAGAAATCATGTTGTAGTTATCTCTATCGTAACTTCTCTCTGATCTCTCTCTATTTAAATGAAAACAGAGATCATAGATGGGGATGACTTCAGGGATAGATGGAGAATTGAGGATTCAGAATTGGAGATTCAAGAATGATGATGGATTATTCATGATAGAATAGAATAGGAGGAAAAGGAGATTGCTGCATTACCATTGTAATTCTCAAGCTTTTGCTGTAGTAATGATTTCACAATTTGATGATTAATATATGATTTGGGAGTTGCTGCTCATTCTTCTCACCTGAAGTAGCCCAGCAGCGTCCGCTGGCGGTTAAGGGCCCAGCCACTGGTGGATTATGCTGCTACTATGTATCATATCTTTACAATTTCTGCCATGTGATGGTTTGATTTCCTTTTCATTTCTTTAAATTGTTTTGTTCAGTAATCTTTTGTTTATGAACATTTCGCAGAATTGCTTTGTTATATTGAAATCATAATTGGATTGCGTTAGTGATAGAATTATTAATTATAACTTGAAATGTACTGCTGATAATTCTGATCTAATACTGCGCTGTCTAATTAAGAACTGTGGTCCATTTAATTGTTGCTCATTTATAATTGCAATGGCTGTTCAATTAAGTTACTATTCAAATATAACTGCGATTGCAATTGCTTCAATAACTGCGATTAATGTTCATACTGCTGGATTAAGGTTGCTGATTCAATTACATTTATAGCTGTTGTGTCTTTCTAATTACTTAGTTTTGTTGTTCGGTTCCATTTAAGATTGTTGTTTAATTCTAGTATTTTAACATTGCTATTCCTTTCCATTAATAAATCATTTTTGTTTTTTTTTTGCTAAGTAAAGACTGAACTATTATATTAAAAAAGAGAAAAAATATTTACAAGAGGTATACACCTCTGAGAGCCATGGAACAGCTCTCTGTCAAGAAATTCTCATTACATCTGATGTTTCTGCTTGTAAGAGCCAGAAAAACAAAACTTCAAAAAGAAATGTCTGGAACAGGAATTGTCCAACCTGGACCAATTACACAAGACTTAGACAGACCAGCAACCCACAAGAAGGATCCGACCCCGAGATCAGAGACCGAGTTTACAAAGCTGCGAAGCTTCAGAGAACAAGCAATCGAACCAGGACTGAACAGAAAAAAAACCAAAAGAAGCGGTTTGCCTGAGTACAGGCTTACCCCAGAAAGGCTGATAGTCATTTGCTGCTGCCCTTTTTCGCTTCAGCCTCGTGTGCCAAAGCTCGTTGCTTCCTTTCTTCAGCTGCCTGGATCGGGTCGGGCTCCCAGGAAACTTCGACTCCAACAGGGACGTCCTCAATGCTGTCATAGCCAGGCGGCAGCTTGAGATAAAGTTTGTAGTCCAGCGAGTCTTCCTCTTCTTCAATTCGCATGCCACTGCCATGAGAATCCCTCTGAGTCTTCATTGAGCCTTCAGCCGAGGCCATGGGAGCTTTGCGTTTGAGGCTGCGAAGTTCTTTGGCAGCTTCCGCCTACTCTGCCGAGGGAAAATCAGTGCTGTCACCCTCCATTCGGCTTTGAACCTCTGGGATGTAGGAGGTGTCCTGAGCCTTGGAGGAATTATCAGAGGTGGTGGGCATTTTCTCCCCTGAATCCTGATTGCTACTGTCATCCACCTCATCCTCCTCATCGAAGATGACAGTAATGCGAGCTCGGATCACTGGTCTGTTGGTCCGACGATGATAGCAAAGAGTAGCTATTTGGACCACGTTGTCCAAATCCTTGGAAGGCGAAGGCGTTGAGGCACCAGAGGGAGGCGAAGCGCACGCTAAGGGAGCAATCCTCTTCGGGCAGGTCCGTTTTCTCTGTTTTGTGCCGCTGGACTGGCTAGAGTGACCTCCCCTGCGAGGCGACTTATAACCACCTCGAGGAGCCATGAGTGGCGAAGTGAGCTTGACACAACTGAGCAAACAGAAATTGACTGAAATATACCTGCCACCAATTCTGCAACTACCGCAAATCCCCTGCACATTCGTCTTAGTAGAGCTCACAATCCTGAACACTGGGCATGAGATGGCGACGCGGATGGGAATTCCCTGAACAATTCCCTGGGCAATCGCAGGATTTCCCTGAACACTTCCGTGGGCAATCGCAGGATTAGAACTGGAGCCGGGTCGCTTACCTGAACAGTAATAAGGAGGCGCCATGATAGAAGTTCTGGCCTCAGAGCCTCGGTAATCCGCCTGCCTTAAAGGGCTTTTAATGCCGCTGCTTGTACTGGCACCCAAAACGCTATCAAAACCCATGGCCACCACCTGGCGGGAGCGTGAAGCCATGTGGCTTGGGCGTGGGGCGTTAATGCGATTCATGTCAAACCATAACACCCGCATCCGGGTAATAAATCATTTTTGTTAGATGAAGCTTTGTTGTTCATTTCTGTTGATTAATTGCAAGAGTTTTCTTTTAAAGAGTTTTCCTAGTTTACTTTCAATAACAGCTTCAGTTCAATTTCAATTTCCTTGTAATTGCTTTAAAGCAGGACTGTCAACTATAGAGAACATTGGTTATTCCTTCCTGGTTCCCAGATTGATTGTCTTGTTGCAGTTTGATTTTAATTGCATCAATTTCTAGAGGAATGAGTTATACTGTATCATCGATTGATGGTTGTTTGAGTGAATGATTTAGTTTAGAACATTTCAGTTTCTTGCTGTTCCAATTAGATTTTGGTTCCAGTTCACATTTACTTTTGGATTTTAAGCACTATACTGCAAAACATTACTTTTGAGTAAATAGCTGCCTCAGACTGAGTACACTCTTGAAATAAAAAGTCGTCCCTGGGTTGACAATTAATGTGAGGTACTTAGGAGTTACAAAGACACCTTTTTATCGCTCCACATTTTGGCACCGTTTCCGGGGAGAGTGTAGCCATTTTTAAAGAGTAGTGTGCATCTGATGAGTGCCCGTTAGGAAAGAATTGGGTATTAAAAACGGAAGGTAAGAACTTGTGTACGAAGCATGTAAAAGCCCTGCTCCCCTGCCCGCTTTCCAAATGAATTGTTAAAGAACCTAGGGTAGAAATAGATGTTTGAATTTTTGTGTGAATGATTAGGAAAAAAATAGAATTTTTTAAAAAATGAATCACATGATCTCATGCAAGTGATGATATAAGCACCACCCATTTCACTAACCGATTGACAGAAACATTTGAAGAAGGAGCCTCGAAGAAACACATGAAGAAGATCTTATATTATGGTAAGAAATGGCTCACGTTTCTACTTTTGAATTTCCTATCAAAGATCTAGGAGGAGTGACACAAATGCACATAATTCCCCCATCTTTACCAAATTTTCATGGCTTGACAAATGAAGATCCACATACATTTTTGTTTGAGTTTGAAATACTTTGTAGAGGATATGATTATTACACTAACGATCAAAGATTGAAAGTGTTTCCTCTTACTCTAAAAGGAGTAGCTCTTCAATGGTTCATGAGCCTAGGTGGGAATTGCATCCAATCATGGAAGGACATGAAGAACATATTCTTGAAGAAGTACCAAGACTATTGCAAATCCAATGAAGATATTTTCGGTATGATACAAGGGGAAGATGAAAGTTTGGAGGACTATGTAGATCGATTTCAATATAACCTTCAAAAATCAAAGCATAAGCATTTGCAAAAAGAGATCTTAAAAACACTCATTCTTAAAGGAATCAAAGATGAATTTTTAGAACTTTTAAATCTGATAGGAAAAGGTGATGTTTTTCAGTTATCATATGATGATGTTTGTGAGTTGTGCATAAGGTATTCAAGAGGAATCTCAAGGCTGGTAAGAATCCTAAAGATGTTTGTTCTTTCTTTCCCAAATATGCTACAAGAACAGGAGACATAAGAGCTGAAATCAAGGTGTTATTTGAAAATTTTAAAGTTGATTTTATTAGCTCTCTAAATGAAAAATTGGCTGTTTTGCAGGTTCATAAAAATGAAGAATTTGATGAAGTGTTTTTCACTCATGACCGAAAGGAGCATACCATAGATGGTTATTCTTCCTTATCTAATTTGGAAGTGGCATATCAAAGAGGTGAGAAAGCTGCAACAAAGTCAAAACCATGGAAATCATGGCCTACAAGTATGGTTCAAAACACTTCTTCTCCATTCTCTTACTTGCATAATCCATTATAGAATACTAATGTGTTAGGGCAGCCATGTCAATTTCAATATAACCACCAATCTTGTCTACAGGTTTGGCACGGTTCACCTTATGATTGCATGACTACTCTCCCTCATCTTGTAGCACAAGCACATTCTCCATATTCTCCACCGGCTCTTTTGCAACATCTTGCTTGCATATCATATTCATCCACTCAACCCAGTCAACCACATCATCACAATGCTCCATTCTTTACACATTTTCCTGCTCAACTAATTCCACACCCTCACCACAATAAACCAGTACAACATGCTTACAATGTTGAACTGCCAAATTTACGCACCCTTCCCACCCATTCTATCTCACATGTGTTATTAGAGAAAACTTACAATGAGATTCAGAATGTTTTAAATGCAAAAATTGTAGAAGCTATGGAAGAAAATGAGGTTTCTTTTACTATGCATCAACAAGCTATTTTAAAAGCTCAAGAACTTCATGATATGATGGCTATGGGAAATCAAAAAAGAAAATGATATATTGAAGATTGGGTTCACTCCATCATTTGTTCGCAACATTGCTCCATACTTCAACAATTTTTGATACCATTTTTTCAAGGGAAGTTGGCTTCTCATACCCCAATATTCATTAAGATGCATTTTTCAAATTTGGGTATGTGCATACATGGAGCCTTATTTCGAAAATGGCTCCACTGGAAGCACTCATATATGTAGTCATATTCATTTTTCAAATCAAAATAGGTTAGTGAAAAAAATAAAATAAATAAGGGAATAAATAAAGGCATTTTGTTTTTTTATGTAAAACTAGTTGTTTTTTGTCGCAACATGTTATGCAAATCAACATTGGTGATAATTTTTTAATTCATTTGTATATGTAGATGAATTATATTTCAAATAACAATTCTACAAACACTTATATTCATTTTTATCATCAATATGAAAAAATGCTTGAATATCATTTTTTTGGCTTGCGGGCTTGATGGAATTTATGGAAAAATAGTCGGGACAGTCATGTTTTGAGGGACCAAAAATGAATATTTTTAAAACCTGTTTCTATCCTAGGTATCTCTTTATGTCTACTTTATAACCCAATTTAAATCACTCAATTTGGATTTGAAACGAAAAAGTTAGAAACAAAACATTGACAGGGTATCTAGTGGGCAGCTCAGGAACAAAGTTGGGACAATCAGTATTTGAAGGCTTAAATGAATGAATTTCTAAAACCTGTTTCTATGGTAGATTCGTTTATGAATCTAGTTTACAATAAAATTGGAATCAATCATTTTTGATATCATATGACGAAGTTATGATCAAAATACTGACTGTCTATCGTAAATCAACACTCTTAAAACTCTGTCTTTCTGGCTGTTCTCTACAGTATTTGACCTATCAATTCTTCTTCTCTTCAAAACATGTTTCTATTAGAAATAAATAAATGAATATACTTTCATTTCCAATTTTAATCATTCAAATCCGACATCAAACGAAAAATATATGTTTGAAATATCAATTGTTGGTCTAAGCTGGGTAATCGAAAATGACCATGTTATGCAGGTTGTTCTAACTAACATTGACATATCATATCATTGAATTTCTAAAACCTGTTTCTACTGGAGATATACCTTTGAATTAACTCTCATTTAGCTTTGGAATCACTCAATTTGGACAAAAAACAAAGAAGTTGTGATTAAAACACTGCTGGTCAGTATGGTCGACCACTGCTCTCCCGCACTTGACAAATAAATTTTACTTTGTTATTTTCTCTGTGGATTTGTTATACAAAAGTAACTACTTTTTAGTTTTTTTGCATAATTCTTGGATTATGGGAGCCCACGCACCTCTCTTTCTCAATTATTTAATGTTTTATTACAGGTAGATACTCGTTTTTTGCAGGTCCTAGAAGAAAAAGAAGGTCAATTTATGGACGAGTGATTCTTGAAAGAAATTTTAATGAAACAAATGAATTTTATCCAACTCATTACCCAATGGATTCATAATAGAAGAAATGAAGAATTGATTTCTATTTGAAGATTCCTGTCATGTCTTTGCTGCCAAAACATTTTTCGAATAGATCATTTTTTTGACATAGCATCATAGCTGTTGTAACTCAATTTATTTATTTATACACTGTTTTTTGTTGTTTATTTTCTAATTTCTCTTATATTTTGTGTTTCAGGTGTTGCTTCATTCAAAGTGTAACTCATCATCAACATCAATGTAGTGAACAACTAATTCATTCTTTGCCTGCTTGCATTTTATGATTGTAGATTTTGTTGTTCCTTTTCTGAAGGGACAACATTTGTGTGCATTTTTGTCATTCCTGCTGTTCCTTTTTCAAAGGGACATCATTTTTCGTTTTGCTATTCATTTCTCAAAGGAATAACACTTTTTGGGTCAGCCATTCATTTTGTTGTTCCTTTTTCACGGTTCATTTTGTTGTTCCTTTTCGAAATGGAACAGCTGTTGTTCCTTTTCGAAATGGAACAACACTTCTGCACTTTCACGTTTTGCTATTCCTTTTCGAAATGGAACATCACTTCTGCACTTTCACGTTTTACTGTTCCTTTTCGAAATGGAACAGCTGCTATTCCTTTTCGAAATGGAACAACAATTCTGCACTTTCACATTTTGTTGTTCCTTTTCGAAATGGAACAACACTTCTGCACTTTCATGTTTTGCTATTTCTTTTCGAAATGGCACAACACTTCTGCACTTTCATGTTTTGATGTTCCTTTTCGAAATGGAACAACACTTTTGCACTTTCACGTTTTGCTGTTCCTTTTCGAAATGGAACAACACTTCTGCACTTTCACGTTTTGTTGTTCCTTTTCGAAATGTAACAGCTGTTGTTCCTTTTCGAAATGGAACAACACTTCTACACTTTCACGTTTTGTTGTTCCTTTTCGAAATGGAACAACACTTCTACACTTTCATGTTTCGTTGTTCCTTTTCGAAATGGAACAGCACTTCTGCACTTTCACGTTTTACTGTTCCTTTTTGAAATGGAACAACACTTCTGCACTTTCATGTTTTGCTGTTCCTTTTCGAAATGGAACAACACTTCTACACTTTCATGTTCTGCTGTTCCTTTTCGAAATGGAACAGCACTTCTGCACTTTCATGTTTTGCTGTTCCTTTTCGAAATGGAACAACATTTCTGCACTTTCATGTTTTGCTGTTCCTTTTCGAATGAAATGGAACAACATTTCTGCACTTTCACGTTTTGCTGTTCCTTTTCGAATGGAACAACACTTCTGCACTTTCACGTTTTGTTGTTCCTTTTCAAATGGAACAACATTTCTGCACTTTCACGCTTTGTTGTTCTTTTTCGAATGGAACAACACTTCTGCACTTTCACGTTTTGATGTTCCTTTTCGAAATGGAACAACATTTCTGCACTTTCACGTTTTGTTGTTCCTTTCTGAATGGAACAACACTTCTGCACTTTCACGTTTTGCCGTTCATTTTCGAAAAGAATAGCACGTTGACACTTTTCATTTTTGTTGTTCATTTTTCCAAAGGAACAGCACTTGCGTTTTTGTTGTTCATTTTCCAAAGGAACGACAATTTTGATTTTTGCTGTTCCTTTTCCAAAGGAACGACACTTGCATTTTTTGTTCATTTTCTAAAGGAACAACACTTTTAGTTTTTGCCGTTCTTTTTTTCCAAAGGAACGACATTTGCATTTTCACGTTTTTTTTGTGTATATTTTTGTTTTTTTTGGTATGCATTTTCTTTGCGGTTCCCTACACAGAACACCACTCTTTTTTTGAGTGTTTTTACTGTTCCTTCAAAAAAGCAACACTTTGGGAGTATTTTTGAGAGCAACCCTTCCTTCCTCTTGTGGGATTATTCTTAGTTCATCTCAACCACATTTTATTGATTCCCTTTCGTGGCATGAAGTACACTATTTTTATGAGGACAAGAATTATGGAATCTATTGAAGCGAGTTAATATCATTTACGTTATGATCTTTAACAGGACAACTCCTTGATGATAGATTCTTTTCAAAAAGGACACAATTATTTTTATACTACTTTACTGCATTGTTTTATGTTGAACATGATATTGATTGATCATCTTAATACCATGCTGGTTCCACCCTTCCTAATTATAATTTGCTCTGTCTGTAATAAATGAGATTATGGGTATATTTTTTTTTCTATTGACATGTTCAACTTCTTCCGCCATCCTTGCTCTTAAGGAGTATTGAGTCTCCCTCTTTTTATCATAAAAATATGTGATAACAACAAAATTTTGTTCGCAGATAGAGGATAGGGGGTCTCATTACGATCCAGCCTACCATGTTCATAAGGTTGTAACAAAGTGACATTCCCATTATGGCCACCACACCAGGGTTATGATCCATTGGATAGCCAAATTATCCTTGGAATAGGAGGTCTCATCACGAGCCGACCTAATCACTTTTTCTACATCCTAGTGAATGGCAGTGTGGTTATCTGGTTACCACGTCACCACACTGATCTTTTCTGTAGAACAGCACTGGAACTCTCTAGTTATAAATTGAGGATTCTGGCTCATATGGGTTAAAAAGCAACCCTGCCGAGGCTATGGATGCCTGCTGGCAGCAATGGCTCTGCTTATGGTATTGAAGTTATATCTTTTCGTCAATTATTATTATAATACCTTTTTCTTATTTTCTTTTTATCAGAGAAGTTATTTCCTAACCTTTTCCCTATTTTGAACCTTTATGCATGATAAATTGTTTTATGATCAATCACATCATTTTTCAGCTAGAATACAGTCAGCAAAGCATCTTTTTGGCATATTGTCGTTCTTTTTCATTTTGCATAAACTATCATCAATCCAAAGCGTCCTATCTCTTATTCATAACTATCTTTACACACTTTGCTCTCAATATAACCATAACTTTCACTGTCCTATCATTGATAAGTGTACTCTGCTTCATTTATTGATATCTTGTTCATTCCATTGCCTTGCCGTCAACACCACCCCTTTCATATGCTTTATGGTTATGGAACCCATTTTTCCAATTGGAGGGGGGAATGTATGCATTATGGGATTGCATGCGATATGATTACTGCACTCTGCCATAACTTGTTGATTTGATAAGTTTTTCTGATTGCGATTTTTGCATGCATCTTAATCTATTGCTATTTAAACCTAACACTATGGATTCAAGAACATTGTATGCAAAAGAGTGATTTGTTTACAGGAGAACAACAAGTATGGGGCAGAACTCTATTCGCAGCATGAACACACTATTGCAACTAACAGAAGAGGCTCGAGCAACTCACCAATGTGAACAACTGTTCAGAAATGATGTGCTTGTCTGGATTCCACCTTTTACATCACTTTCAGCACCAACTCTGCCTACATTATCTTCAACAAATGCCCGTACATATATGTCATTCCACATTTTTCTTTTTGGAGGTAAAACTTGAGGTAAAATACCATACTTTTCTAATTTATTACAAATTTAGGAGAATTTAATGAAAATCCATTTTGAGCATTATTTATCATTCTTCATTTCACATCTTTACCACTTCCCCTTTTTCAACAGTATATCATTTCCGAGTGTGGGGGAGTGTTCCTTCATTTCTTTCTTATGACCACATCATTCATATTCTTTATCATCCATTATCATTCTTATTCATTCTCAACACCTCCCTTATTCCATGTTGTTTTACACCAAGCATAGAATTCAACAGATAGTAGCAACCACCTCTATTTGTTTTCTAACATCGCATGAGGGCATGCTAATTTTTCAAAGAGGGGGAGGAATTGCTACGCATGATGGATGTTTTCTATTTTCTTTCTCATTTAAAGGCATACAATTTCAATATAGAAATTGATTTCCATAATATTTTTAAAACTATGAACTCAATTCTTGTGGTCTCTAGGAAACACCGACATACTATTAAAATACACATACCTAGATAAATTCAAGATAAATTTGTTCATAAAATTTCGGAAATCATGCACTCTCACCTACAACCATTTTGTTTATATCTCATGATCCGTGCATCACAACGATCTGATTTTTGGATCATAAAGGCATTCATATATTATAAATTTACTTGCCACATTTAAACAAAAGTTGGTTTGTAGTTTTTGGGAAAATGGTTAATGAAGGTTGTTGTCACTTATATCATATTTTGCTGCAACTTCATATGCACATAATTTGAACGTCAATGTAAAAGTTGTTATGCCTTCATAAAAGATTCCTAAAATTGAATATTCATTAATTAAGGAAGAATTCATTTGTTCTATCCATTTCATCAGCTGAGATGAACATATTTTTTTATTGCTTGGTTAACACATGGGTTTTTGTTTTTGGGTTGCATGAGGACATGCAATATATTCAGTTTTCGTTGCATGAGGACATGCAACATATTGAGTGTCGGGGTATGTTGGGCCGTTAATATGCCATTATTTCTATCACTTTTGAACACTTATCCCACCCATTTCCACTATTCTTCATCATATCATTTGTTATAATTTATCATTTAAATCC
>APFE030696158.1:18887-42284 GCA_000404065.3 Pinus taeda | reverse complement strand
AATGATAGTTCTAATAAGTTGGTTATAACATTATTCACCATTTTTAGCCTCCAAGGTAACTTCCAGATTGAAGATTTGATTTTTAAAAGTGCCAACTCAGAAATTCACTGGAATGAGTGATAGTTTTGCGGTTGAGATTTTGAGCAAATGAAGATGAATCTGAGAAATCCGGAACATGGGTTTTGTCCAGAACGGGCCCAGTTAACTTTTTCAAAGAATGGTTTGCCCAAATTCGGCTTGTACAGAGTGAAACGTAGGGTTATTTGAGCACAATTTTCTCAGATTTGCTGTTGCGGCCGTCCTCCAAATCTCAGTTGCAAAGCCAAATTCGTCTTGCTTTTGTTGAGAGATGAAAGGAAATATATTTTATTGTTGATCAACTAGTTAGAATCAATCCAATTTTGTAATACAAATCATGTTGTACTTATCTTTATTGTAACTTCTCTCTGATATCTCTATTTAAATGAAAACAAAGATCAGAGAGGGGGATGACTTCGGGATGACTTTAGGATGATTTTTTGGGGATGAAAAATGATGAAGAATGATGGTGGATTATTCATATGATAGGGATTGTTGCATGCTGTAATTCTCAAGCATTTGCTGTTGTGATGATTCCACAATTTGCTTATTAATACATGATTTGGGAGTTGCTGTTCACTCTTTTCCTTCTGAAGTAACCCAGCAGCATCCGTTGGTGGCTAAGGGCCCACCCTCTGGTGGAGTACGCTGCTGTTGCTACTGTATATTATATTCTTTTGTTTTATGCGTGGTTTGCTTATCCATTTTATTTGGTAATCTAGTATGTTATATTATTTTACATCACAGTTCTGTCACGTAATCTCATTTTCTGAGACAGAAATATCATATTGATTTTGCAACGCATTGTTGTTTCTTTAAGTGCTGATATAAATGGTTTTTACAGGATACCGTTGCTATTCAATTATGGAGTGCCTGTGTTGTAACATTTGACCATTGGTATTATTTTCATCTTAGAAATTATATTTCCTTGCGATTGTTGAATCTATGAACGTTGCTGCTCCATTCTAAAAGAAAATCGCATTATTTATAACTAAGACTGATAATTGGATTACCATATCAGATTACTATATTAGTGTGGGGTGTGCATATATGATTGATTACTGTTGTTCCATAATTCATCAATGAGTGTTGTTCGATAAAGTACATTCCATCCAATTTGCCTTAAGAAAGAAGATTGTTATTTCATTGCAGAGTGTGAGTTTGGTTTAATAGAGCAAGTTTGATTCTGACTCGCGAGACTTAGTTCTTTTGATTGTTGTTCCATTTACGGCCGTTCCATTTTAGACTTGTTGTTCCATTTCCTATTTGTTGTTCTATTTTACTTTCTGTTGTTCCATTTACTTGTATTTGCTGCTTTGGTGTGAGAGAAGGTCTAAGGCTGTAGTGAGCTTCAGCAGTCGCTGCCTAGCTCCCAGACCTATGGTCCATGCTCTAATTTCCTTTCCATCAGTTTCTAGAGGGATGGGTTATCGCTTCCGCACACTTGACTGATAAGTTACCTTGTGTGATTTTATCCTTTTGAAGTAATTTAGTCATAGTTTAGCATCTGTTTACTCTTGTATTTTCTGAACACTGTACTACTAAACATTACTCTTGAGTAAATAGCCGCCTCAGACTGAGTACTCTTGAAATAAAAAGTCGTCCCTGGGTTGACAATTAATCTGAGGTAATTAGGAGTTGCAAAGACACCTTTTTATCGCTCCACAGTCTCCTTTTATGTTGTGGTACTAGACTTCAATGAGGTGGGGGAGGCATACCTATATCCACCATGATAACTTAGTACAAAAATGATGGTACACTTCAAAACATAAAACTGAGAAATGAAGTACATGTTGAATGGTACATGACATGTTGGCATTACTAAGCCAAAAGAAATATAATATGTCCCATATACATAATGCACCTGGAATAAACATGAGACATGACTAAATACAATATTAGCTAAGTACATGAGATATAATGGCCCTTCCCTCATAAAATGGTTGGGAGGGAGGGTAGAATAACCAAAGAAGCCTAGTTAAATACGGAAGGGCTCTACAAAACTAAATGGATCATCTGAAGGAGATGTTCATACTATGAAATTTGAAATCAGCAAGAACCGAATCCATCAAATCTACGTAACTGCATCTGAGGTTTGATGAGCCCCAGAAATGGGTAATTATATGGGCTCATTTAGCCTCCAAATTCAACTTAATCCACCATTCTCATTATTTTATTGCATTTTTTTATTATATTTATGTTAATAGAGTGAATTCGGTTAGTCATTATGCCAAAAAGTCTAATGTGTGCTTTATGCAGATTTTTGGTCAATTTTAAGACAAAATCAAAGGTTTAATGAGCACTTGGCAGCCAAATTCGTGGAAGAACAAGGGAGAGGATTTGTAGGAAGGTGTCCCCTTCATTTATGAGCCCTTACCTCAAATTCTCCATCAAAAACTCGGAGCACAAGGGGAAGCCAAGCAAGTCAAGTAGGACTGCTGATTATCTTCAGTTCCAGGAAGCCGAGTTGCTTGATTTTAGGAGGACTGTTGGAGGTACCCATTTGTATAAATAAGAAGGCTTAGGGCCTCATTTCAGTTAGTCAGATTTTAGTCAGATTGTAGTTAGATTTTAGTTAGTAGGTTAGTCATTTTGTTAGTATATTTTCGCACTTTAGTGCAGCTCTGTATCAGCACATTTTCAAGCTTTTTTTTGTAGATAGTTTTTGGGATGTAACTATTATTTTTTTATCAATAAATATGAATCCAGCTTTGCACTAGCTCTAATCTTTCTTAAGAAGCTATAGCTCTTGGGGTTGGGCCTAACCCAAGTGCCAGTACCTCCTTTGTGTGCTTTTGTGTCTTTGCTGCATTCATAGAATAATTTCTGTTATTTAGGTTAAAATCTTGCTTTGTTATTTAGATTGCTTTTTATGATTGAGATAATTTTTCATGCTTTAGGTTGATTTGACAGTTTGGTAACAGAAAAAATCTGCAAAAATACCCTCAAGCAATCATTGATCTCATCTCTCCCTCCTTGGGACTATGAGTCGAGACCAAGGCATACTTGCTGCCACAAAAAAAATTGTTTTTGCCTCTTGATGCAATTGCTAGTGTTAGATTTTTAGTTAGGAAAGTTGATACCAGTTGTACTTACATGTTTAGAATCTATTCTTGCTTAGTTTCCATAGTTATCTTGCATGATTTTCTGCCAATAAACTTATGTTCATTATGTTTCTGGGTTTTAGGTCAAATTAGGTCAAAATAGCTAGATCTTTGGCTTTCCTAGTCTTTGTTTGATCAGTTTTGGAAAATACTGTGCAAAACACTTGTGATACTTCCATGCCTACCCTTCCTCCATCATACAACCTGCTCCAAACCCTAATCCAAGGTTCCTCCCTTCATTTACCACCCTGTTCCAACTTGCCCTAATTTCTACATTTTTGTGCAACATTGCTCTCGCCATCCTTGAACAAATCCAACCACCTTCATCACTCCCTAGCTTCATTCACCTGGTCCTATACCCCTTCACATCCTCACCCAACCTCCATTTCCACTTTTCCACTGTTTTTCCTCCATCAACCCTCCAAAATTCTCTTTCGGAACATCCTATAGAACATCCTGTAGAAGATCACGTGAGCAGTTTTTCGAGATCTGATTCCTGTGAAACTCTCTGGAAGTGTGCTAGGGACCTCTTTCGACCTCTTTTCACCTTCCCAACCTCCAGCAAGGACCTACCCCATTTCCTTTCACCAATCAACCTTTGCACAGCCAAAAACAGTTAAAGCACATGCATAATAATTCTACAAGGTTACTCAAAAATACAAAAAGATGTTCCTTTTTAGATTTCACTTTAGAAGTAGCTTAGTCACATGAAATTTACCTTTCCAGGAGTCAATGGCATCCATTTCTGTAGCTTTCATCCATTTTCTTGCACCAGTAGGGTTAGTCGGTAAAACTAGGGTTTGCATTTCCTTTCAGCTTTTCACTTCTTTTTGCAACTAGATTAACCTCTGTTGAGTTAGCTTTAATCCATCACAGTTAAAAGCTTTGTTTGAGAGCTCATAGAAGTTGGCTTAAGCTCCTAACAGACTTGTGCCGGCTGATCAAGTGACAGCCTGCGGCAAGAGCTAGTACTTGTGCATATAGCATCGTCGCTTCCAAGTTTGTTACAAACTACCGAGTTGATAAAAGTAAATAAAGGAGCCCTAGGAGTTGCAGCATTATTGCTGCAATACTGGAGCCCACCATCTTTTTGGCACCTTTTCCGGCGAAGCGTCTGAGTATTGGTGATTGTTACTTTTTTCTATTCTCTACTACAACCTTCTACTAAGTAGTTTATTTCAGCAAGAGTAGAGTAGTTGTTTCATTTTTATTCTGCAATTTCATTTCCGCAAAAGTAGATTAGACATTCCCTACTTTCATTTCATTTCAACAAGCATAGATTAGATATTTCCCGCTTTCATAGATTAGCATTTCAATTTTGCAATTTCAATTCTGTAAACATATATTAGCATTTCAATTCCGCAATTTCAATTCTGCTAGCGTAGCTTAACATTTCATTTCAGCAACATAGATTAGTCCTTTCTTGCTTTCATTTCAATTCTGCATTTTCATTTCAGCAAGATAGATTTTAGTTAGTTGCAATTCAATCTATTTCAGTTTTGCATGTACAAGTAGAAAAAAAAAACAAAAATCAATGAAAAAGATTTCATTTCATGCCTTGTAGGAGTAGAGATAAGTCAGAAAAATGTTTGCACAACACCCCCACTACTTCACACAACCAACCTTCTCTCTTCTTCGATGGCTGTGATTAAGAAGAACGCTTAGCAGACAACAAGACATATTTAAAGAACCTCTAGGGGAGAAGAAGAAGAAAACATTCCTCTAGAGCAAATGGCTGAAAACAGAAACGCTGGGAGCAATACCTTTTCTTCCAACTCATCCATTGAAGGTGAAATTCGAAACATGTGGGAAGATTGAAAGAGCGAGATAAGGCAGATGGTTACCATGCATATCAAAAGAAAACAAGAGGAAGAAAAAAGGGCCTTGGCCATATTTTGTCCCAGGTGCACTAGAAAGCATCCTAGGAACGAATGTCCATTGCACTCTATAGAAGTGTGTTTTGTCTATGAAAAAGACCATCCTACAAATCAGTGCCCCTCTTTGCCCGAAATTAAAGCTGCATATCAAAGGGCCAAAGGAGCCACTGAACCACTCTATTTCATGAACCAAAGGAGGCCACATGGACCCAAACCTTATCAGCAGGGAATTCAAGGGACATCCCAGACCTATTATGACCCCTATCAAGCCAGTTCCATGCCTTCTTGGGGTCCCCCTACTCATTCTTCATAGTCCACACCTCCTCCTTGGTCCTTCACATATCCATATTATGCCCAACTAGCTACTCATCCATTTCACCCCTACACTTAGCCAAAACCTCAGTGGAATGCACCTCATCAGAGGTGGAGGCCCCAGTACAACACTCCTCCTTCTCCTTTTCCTCCACCACCTGCTCAACCACAACCATCGCCTCTTGCTCCACCAAGGTAGCCCCAAATGTCTGCTTAACCAAACTCAGACACAAATAACAAGCAAGCTCACCAAGTATATAGTGGGAAATCACCTGCCCAACCACAACCCCATCCACATCCATCTCAAATATATACCCCCACTCAACTACCCATACTGCCACTGCCAAACCCGCACATTGGAGTAGCTCAACCCAATTGCAATGCTGAGGCACAACATGTCCAAACAACTCCTCTTGAGCTCAATGATATTCACCATAGCTCAAGAAGAGTATTGCAAAAAAGATATTATATTGACAACATTGAAGGACCACATCCAGCAAAAGAAGATTCAAAAGAGGAGATCAAAGGACCATGGGATGCACTTGATAAAGAGAAGACAATAGAATCAGATATCGAGAGAGATCCCTCATGGTTATCGTCAAATCCTCCATGTATTCAAGAGAAAAATCAGCAAAAAGAGGAAGATGAGAAGGTCATGGTAGAAGGTGACATGAAGAATGATCTAGATCAGTAAAAGGACCAAGGATATCAGAGCTATATTAAGATATGGTTCTAGACAGTCACTAAGTTACAGTAGTACTATCTTCCTCAGCTATGTTTGATCCCTTCAAAGTCAAATAATTTGGTCTCTGAAATCCGGATACCTGTTAAAGCATGCATTTCAAGCCTCCACATCATTTTGTCTCTAATCTCGATTGCACATGGCTACATTGGAAGTATTCTTATACTTGAAAATGATTTTGTTTTTCAAGTAGGGTAGGGTAGGAAAAAAGAAAAAAGAAAAAACGAAAACAAGAGGAAAATAAAAATGTAAGGTGAAAACCTCCTCAAAGGTGCCTCAAATTGGCTCATTGATTAAAAACCTCCATGAAGTGGTCAATGGATTTGAAAGAAGAGAAAAAGAAAAAAGAATAAGATCTCTGGGTGAAAACATCCCTTGGAGGTGCCCAGGGTAGGAAATTAGGGTGAAAACCTCCATGAGGCATCCTAGTTATTTTCAAAAAAAGTGAAAAAAAAAAAAAAAAAAAAAAAAAAAAAAAAAAAAAAAAAAAAAAAAAAAAAAAACTAATTTCTATTGAATAATTGCAGGTTGCAGGAAAGACATTGCAAGTTAGGAGGATCACACAAAACAAAGACAGAGGTCAACACTAGGCTGCAAGCATCCCTCACAATCCATTCCTCCATGACCACTACCCTTTCTGAAGATTTGGTCTCATTCGGACTGAGATTTCACCTTCTACAGGAAGTCTTGTGTCTTCTACAGGAAATTCAGTGTCTTCTACAAAAAGATCCTGTAGAGCCTAGAAACAAGCCAAGATCAATCTCCGAGTAGGACCCAATGGTTGGGAATCTATCCATGAGGCCTGTAAACATCTTTTTTTCCATCTCTCACCCTTCTCCATCATTTTTTCTACCTCATTATGCTTCTTTTCTGAAAACTGTGTTTTTTACAGGAAGTTCCTGTAGAAATTACAGAAAGCTAGAAACGGATTTTAAAAATAAGTTTGGCGAACATGGAAGCTTCATAAAGGGTTCATAAATCCTCCTGCAACCTTCAAACCTCTCTCCCATCAATTCCAAGTCTGCATTATAGCCCAACCTCATTTTTTCTTACTGTGCAAAAAACTGTAGAATGCTTTGAAACGAAAATACATAGAGCAGAAATTTGTTTTTTCCCTAACTTGAAAACCGTGCATCCATTAAAAAAACTTCTATATGGGGAGTTGTATAGGGATGATGGAAACATGCCTGAGCAATTTCAGCCAATTCCAGTGCATGGTTTCCGAGAAATCAGCCTCCATCACCTTTAGACATTTTTGCATTTTCTCCATATCCGTGCATCCATTTCAAAACCTATTTCATGGGGAGATGCATATGGGTGATAGTAACCTGCCCAAGCAATTTCAACCAATTCTAGTGCACTGTTTCCGAGAAATTGACCTCTGTCACCTTCAGCCATTTTCAGTTTTTCTTGAAATCCATGCATCCATTGACCACAATTTTGCTATGGGAGGTGCATAATGATGATAGAAATATGCTCAGAAAGTTTTAGGTGAATCTGATCTATCGTTTGGGAGCTATGGACAAAACAAGTCACTATTTTGAAAAAATCCAACATCAGCAGCATGAAGGTGCAAATCTGAACGTTGAAATAGACTCCTACAGCTTACATCCAGCCAGAGGATACCTGCACAAGAAAAATAGCCATATATCAGTAACCAAACCAGCATGCATCCACATAAATAAAGGCATGTAGTAGAAGGAAAGGCCACAACACCTCACAGCGAACGCATTTGACTTCCAGGTACGTGACTAAACCCGTTCCTCTATTGCATGAATGTAATTTAAGAACTGCATGGACAGTGAGATGGTTGTGATTAAACAAGATTGGTGGCTAGTTAACTGGCCACCCTCATCCAGTTCAGACAGTGCCTCGTCTAGTTCAAATAGCAGTCAGTGGGTGCAATCGGCACGTGTGCTCAGCCATCTCGGGAAGAAAACTAAAAACAGGTAGTGGTGGTTGTTTAAACTCCAACATAATTGATGGAAGTGATTATGGGCAAGCAACATATAGTTTCATAACAGCACTGCAGTCTGCATGGGGCCAACGTATATCTGGCCACCTCATCTCCTCACCACGAATCATGCCAGCGGTTAAAAGACAAATCAGTTAACGCATTCACCACTCTTTGTTCACTGTGCCTTCACAATGTTCTCGATTGGAGTACACGTCTACCACTTCCAGAGCAGCTAACCAGTCATCCTCCACCAGATTTCTTCTTGTTTTTTTTTAAATCTCCCGCCTATCAGGCTCTACAGGAAGCACAGTTTCATTCTACAAGAACACTGTCTATAGGAAGATTTCTATAAGAAGGGCAGAGAGCAGTTCTGTAGCTAGAAAATTTGAGATTTTTGTCAAAATTCGAGCTTGAAAAGAGGTAGGCTCGGGAAACTGCTCTGCATATGATATATTTATATAAGGTGGAGGATTAAAAACATAGTAGTGGGTTAAAAGAAAGGAAAGTGAAGCTTAAAAGTTTACCTGTGTTTTTTTCCTTCTATGATTTCTACACAGTCTCTCCGTTTTTCTGCTTTGCATCCAAAATCTGCCTTTTTCCTTCTCACATTCCTTTGAAAAAATGGATGCAATCATAGAAGCCAACCTATGAAAAACCAAATTTGCAAGACTGTCCACTCTCTGAAGAAAAAACACTGTGTTATAAATATTCTCTGTTCTGTCAAAAGTATTGATTTTTCTCAAAAAACGAGAATCAAATTCAAGTTGGAAACAATTTGAAGAAAAAATTGCAAATTGATGTTGTGAAAAATAAGAACATGAGAAATTCTTGATTGCAGAAAGACAAATCTCAGCCATTTCTCTATTTCCGGTTTTAAAAGTTGCTTCCTCCCTCCTCACCTGAACATTTCCAGCAGTCATTACACATCATGATAGGGAGATTTTTAGAAATATGGCAGAGGAAGATGAGGAGGAAATAGAAAAAATGAAGAGACCAAAATGAAGAAAGAAGAACTTAAAACAAAGGAAGAAATCAAAACAAAAGATGAGAAGGAAGACCCAGAACAAAAAAGAAAAAGACTAAAGAAGAGAAGGCATAAACTAAACAAGATGAGAAGAAAACCAAAATAGAGCGTGAGGAAGCAAAGCTAACAGAGACAGAGAAGACAAAAGAAGAGGAAAAAGGGAAGAAGAGACACACCCTGAGATATCAGGGACACAAGCAAAAACAGGGGGCATAGAGATTTCTACAGGAAGTGAAGGAAAAGAACAACAAAAAGAGAAATACCCTGCAATGTTGGCAAGGGAAGCAGTAGTTTTGCTTGCTACATTAAGCACAACTACAAAACAAAAAGGAAAAAGAAAAAGGCAAACCTCCATGTATTTCAAGGCTAGGAAAAGCACAAGAATTCAAACAAGCAAAATAAGAGGAACAGTGGAAGGACATGGACAAGAAGGTAGAATTTTATGGCACACATGAGTAGACCACATCAGAAACTTGGGATGATAAGGAGGCCACTAGGGCCATCAAGAATGAAGAGATAGATTAGTTGCTCAGAGGATGAGCAACACCTTCAGTAGGGGGATCATGATGAGCCCTAGAAATGGGTAATTATATGGGCTCATTTAGCCTCCCAATTCGACTTAATCCACCATTCTCATTAGTTTATTGCATGTTTTTAATTATATTTATGTTAATAGAGTGAATTGGGTTAGTCATTATGCCAAAAAGTCTAATGTGTGTTTTATATATATTTTTGGTCAATTTTGAGACAAAATCAAAGGTTTAATGAGCACTTGGTAGCCAAATTCATGGAAGAACAAGGGAAAGGATTTGTAGGAAGGCATCCCCTTCATTGATGAGCCCTTACCTCGAATTCTCCATCAAAAACTCGGAGCACAAGGGGTAGCCAAGCAAGTCAAGTAGGATTGTTGATTATCTTCAGTTCCAGGAAGCCGAGTTGCTTGATTTTAGGAGGATTGTTGGAGGTCCCCATTTGTATAAATAAGAAGGCTTAGGACCTCATTTCAGTTAGTCAGATTGTAGTTAGATTTTAGATAGTAGGTTAGTCATTTTGTTAGTCTATTTTCGCACTTTAGTACAGCTCTATATCAACACATTTTCAAGCTTTTTCTTGTAGACAATTTTTGGGATGTAACTATTATTTTTTGATCAATAAAGACGAATCCAGCTTTGCACCAACTCCGATATTTCTTAGAAGGTTGTAGCTCTTGGGGTTGGGCCCAACCCAAGTGCCAGTACCTCATTTGTGTACTTTTATGTGTCTTTACTGCATACATAGAATAATTTTTGTTATTTAGGTTAAAATCTTGCTTTGTTACTTAGGTTGTTTTTTTATGATTGAGATAGTTTTTCATGATTTAGGTTGATTTGATAGTTTGGTAATAGAAAATATCTGCAAAAAGGCCATCAAGCAATCTTTAATCTCATCTCTCCCTCCTTGGGGCTATGAGCTGAGACCAAGGCATACTTGCTGCCACAAAAACACTATTTTTGCCTCTTCATGCAATTGCTAGTGTTAGATTTTTAGTTAGGAAAGTTGATACCAGTTGTACTTGCATGTTTAGAATCTGTTTTTGCTTAGTTTCCATAGTTATCTTGCATGATTTTCTTCCAATAAACTTTTGTTCATCATGTTTTTGGGTTTTAGGTCAAATTAGGTCAAAATAGATAGATCTTTGGTTTTCTTAGACTTTGTTTAATCAGTTTTGTAAAATAGTGTGTAGAACACCTGTGATACTTCCCTGCCTACCCTTCCTCCATCATACAACCTGCTCCGACCCCTAATCCAAGATTCCTTCCCTTCATTTGCCACCCTGTTCCAACTCGCCCTAATTTCTACATTTTTGTGCAACATTGCTCTCGCCATCCTTGAACAAATCCAACCACCTTCATCCCTCCCTAGCTTCATTCGCCTGGTCCTAGACCCCTTCACATCCTCATCAAACCTCCATTTCCACTTTTCCACCATTTTTCCTCCATCAACCCTCCAAAATCCTCTTTCGGAACATCTTATAGAACATCCTGTAAAACCCCTACAAACTTCCTGTAGAAGATCATGTGAGCAGTTTTTCGAGATATGATGATTGTGAAACTATTTGGAAGGGTGCTAGGGACCCCTTAGGCCCTCTTCTCACCTTCCCAACCTCCTAAAAGTACCTACCCGATTTCCTTTCGCCAATCAACCTCTGCACAGTAAAAAACAGTTAAAGCACATGCATAATAATTCTACAAGGTTACTCAAAAATACAAAAAGATGTTCCTTTTTAGATTTCACTTCAGAATTAGCTTAGTCACATGCACTTTACCTTTCAAAGAGTCAATGGCATCTATTTCTGCAACTTTCATCATTTTTCTTGCACCATTAGGGTTAGTCGGTAAAATTAGGGTTTGCTAGGGTTTTCATTTCCTTTCAGCTTTCCGCTTCTTTCTGCAAGTAGATTAGCCTCTGTTGAGTTAGCTTCCATCCATCATAGTTAAAATCTTCGTCTAAGAGCTCATAGAAGTTTTCTTAAGCTCCTAGCAGACTTGTGGCAGCTGATCAAGTGACAATTTGTGGCAAGAGCTAGTACTTGTGCATATAGCATTATCGCTTCCAAGTTTGTTATGAACTATCAGGTTGATAAAAGTAAAGAAGGGAGCCCTAAGAGTTGCAGCATTATTGCTGTAATACTAGAGCCCACAAGGTTGTAGCATAATAGTAATGCATCAGGGCATGTGGGGGACTGCCTGAAGGGCCACCCCCTCATGAGGTCTGAAATATCTCACACACACTTGGAAATCACTAGTACAATCCTTTGCATCACTAGACTATCAAGTGTTTGAATCAACAACATAAAACAACCAAGTCAAATGGAAATAATGAATCCCTTCTCTTGGTCTGAGGCACCAAATAAGGATGGAAGCTGGAACCAAGATACATTGCCCTCTAGGCCGCCTTCTAGAATAAATGAGTTCATGTTGATAGGATAGGGCCCGTGATAGGTGAGGCAATGAGGATCCTCAACTAAGTCACGAGGAAAAATAGTAATGTGACTGATGCACTGACACTAGGGATAATGGAAAATGTGGGATTGAGGGACAAACAAATGACTTCCCTTGTTAGAGAATAAAATACATGGTTGACCTGGTAGCAGCTGACTCGACTCCGGAGGGGATGGGGACAGTATGATTGGAGGCCACAATGGGAAAACAAAGGATGAACTATATCCAAATATGGATGGAATACTATGACATGATAGAATGGGATGAAAAGTATACTCTATGGATGGAAGTGTGACTCATCACGAATGCTCTGAACACATGTGTCTCTATGACGCTGGCATGCAGAATAGGCTTGGTGGGGACCATGAGAACATGAGTAAATGATGGTTACTCATGACGAAAATTGACACATGGGACAACAAGTGCCAAGGGAAGGTGGTCCCCAAAGTACAAGTGTCATATATGAAGAAATTTGATTTTGAGAGGTGACGAAGTGACCCTTCTTGGAAAAATGGCTTCCGGGTGAAGTGTCAAATCATCAAAAGCAAAGAAGTACCCATTAGATTACTCGGTGAGAGATTTCCAATGGTGCTAACAGTTCGTCAAATGGAGTTATGGTCTGGTTGCAGTGTGCGATAGATAAACTATGGGTTTTCCTATAAAAGGGGGTTTCCCCTCCAATTTGAGAGGAGGACAAGGCCCTAAATCTTGTGGAGATCATAGCGAACAAATTGACCATTGGAATCGAGATCTATTACTTTTAGGTAAGTTTATTTACTTGTTTAAATATGGCCTTAATGCTTCTTGGACAATGGTTCCTGGTGAAGAATTAAGGGAAGAGGAAAATGAGAATGAACTACTAGAGGAGGTCTAAAATCATCCTCACACACTAATTTAAACATGGGGAAGATATGGTATCAAATGTCTATGATATGAGATGTGAATATGGCTCGCCGGAGAGGCCAGTAAGACAAACTATCCAAGGAATGGGAGGATAATCGACCATACTTAGATCTAGTGGGATCTAGGCCGAGATTTATGCTAATCAATTGCGATGATGGCTAGGGGAAGACCATCATGCCCGCAAACATATGTGATGGAGGGGACTGGTCTCGTATGCAAAGGTGGGAGTGATGCCCCCTAGCAGGAGGAGTTTGTGGAGCACCCTTGTGTTTTGAGTGCTTAAAAAAGAGATTAAAGCATCTTGAACCAACTTGGCATGAGATCCTCCAAAGGATGATAATCAGATATAGGGGCCTATGTGCCCCCCCAATATGTTACGGGCGTACGGGGTGTATTTAGAGTGGTGGACTCCAAATACTTATATGTTTTATGTGATACATAAGATGATTATGCGTTTTATATGACAATGATGGTTCACCATGTGTTGTGTTTTATGGTTGTCTTCTATGATATACATGTGATAAATTCCAATCTAGAATGTTATTTGCAATGGTATCTACATAGTTATTTTGGGCTCTACGAACATGACTGAAAGTGATGGTTTCAAATTCATGTACCAACAACTTAACTCGTAGATATTTTCTAAATAGAACTTGGTTATGCACATGATACACACCATCCAATTGCATGACAAGTAGCAAGGAATCTAAATGAACATGAAGATGAAGGATGTGACAAGCCAAGGCATCAACTAACAAACCTATCACTACATCATATTCAACCTAGTTATTGGTGGCAGATCCAATGCAGATGCCGTTTGAAAGGACTAACGCATGCAAGAGGGTAAAATTGGCCCAGGATGCCAAGGCTAGATTCTTGGAGAAGCGACTTGCACCATGGGCATGACCGATATACAGTGTGGATGATGGATCCATCTGAAAGGTGAAAAAGACAACGAATGAGATGATGCAATATACCTAAATTCACGAAATAATTCACTTAAGACTGTGGATGGAAAACAATCTCAACAATATAAATGGCTGCTAAATATTGTAGACATGTAGTAACTGATAGAAAAACAACAATCAATAATAACAATCATAATTAAACAACAAAAAGAAACAGTAATAACTCCAATCATCCAATAGAAACTAGATATAAAAAGAATATATTTTATTATAACACATGTGAAGGGAACAAATAAATGTTAGTAGTTCCCCTCTATGGGATGGTTTCTTGGCTATCATCAAACGTCTTTAGCTTGTGGAGAGTCTCTCTCCTCTATAATGTGAAAACTTAGCAAATAAAATGTTTGAGATCAATGGGAACTCAAATGGTAGAGAAATGGTGTGTGGCAATTAAAATAATCAGAGTTACAATAGTGAGTGCAACAATGAAAATAATCAAAAGTGAATAATGAATGGAAAACCCTTCTATTTATAACAAAATATTGAGTTATCTTCGAATAATGAACAATAATAAGATATTATTAACCCCATTCTTGGAATAACTGCTTGGAATATTTTATTATATTTGGTTAGAAGGGAAAAAATATTTAAACTTTTAATTAGAAATAATAAATAAATAAATGATTTATTTAATTATTCCTAAGGGATTTAGTCAAATTTGACAAAGAATATTAATTAATTAGTGATTAATTAATTATTCCTATAGAAAAATAAGATGATTAATAATTTATTTGTTGATTCTTCATAATTGGGTCAAATATGACAAGGAATAATAATTGAAAAATGGTTTAATTAATTATTCCTAGAAGAAAATCAAATAAATAGTGATTTATTTGATTATTCTTCATGGGTTTAATTACAAATTACTTAAGAAAGGTTGTTTTTTAAGTAATTTATCACAATGAAAGCAATTTTAGTATGGTAAAATGGATTTACATGGTGTACTTTGATCCATCTAGTAAATTAGGCTAGATGATCAATATTTTGGTGACAACATGGATGGAAACCTACTATTGAAAAACACAAACACGCCTAGTATATATTTTTATTACATAACCACTTTTAATCTAATAGCGGATAGCCCAAACAATCTCAATTAGTTTACCAATGCAAGAGGGGAGTACATAGACTAGTTTTGTTTGTTGATCATTTGCATGAATAGCTTTGGGGTAACTAGTTTCCGCATAAGCATTTAATATACTATTCCTTGCAGAAAATTTTATTGCTTACAATTTGAAAATGAAAACGACCCACGAATAGAAAACAAATAAACCTAAAAAGAAATACAGTTTAGTAAAGATATGAAAAGGACAACAAAAGATAGACGAAGAAAAAAAGAAAATGAACATTTGAGTGACAAGTTGAATTTTTCCTATACGCTTTTGTTGAACTCGTTGAGCACCCTTGCCAAATGATCTGGAACAATATTCACAGGAAATTTTGTACAACACTAGGATCACTCTCGATTAGTTTACCAATGCAAGAGGGGAGTATAGAGACTATTTCTGTTATGCTGATCATTTGCATGAATAGCATTGGGGTAACTAGTTTCTACACCAACATTTAATATAGTATTCCTCAGAGAAAATTTTATTGCTTACAATTTGAAATTTAAAATGACCCATAAACGGAAAACAAATAAACCTAAAAATAAATACAATTTAGTATAGATATGAAAAGAACAACAAAAGAGAGAAGAAGAAAAAAGGGAATGAACATTTGAGTGATAACTCGATTTTTTCCTATCAAATTTTGTTGAACTTGCTGAGCAACCTTGCCAAACGATATGGAAAAATATGTGTAGGCAATTTAGTACAACATTAGGATTATACTATTCTTGTTAAGAATTTAGTACACATGATTGTGTCCATTGTTATTAAAAGAATCCATAGTATCTTTAAATCTCTAGAAAGAACATGCAACCAACCACATATGTAATAGTATATTTAAATCTCTAGAAGACGAGTATAGGATCTTACTGATGATAACATCGTCGTAGGGGCTCTAGAGAATATTTTCTATTCCCTTAGAATCAAGTGAGGTGTAGAGTATTCTCCCAACTGCCCTTGTGGTCACAATGCTGGCATTCTGAGCATCTTAGCCTCTTATTTGGGTCTTCTTCTCCTACTCCTTTATTATGATAAATGGCCTCCCAAAGTCATCAAATGCTAATGCCATCCCTGCAAACAGTAACAAAGTGAAACACAGAAATTAAAGCATAAACTTAAAAGGAAGGATGCAAAAAATAGTGGATTTTAAACCAAAGATCTAAGGTGTGTGTACTCCTCTCTATGTGGAAGAAGACTGAAAGTGGGGTGGAAATGTAGTGAAGTTAGAACTAAAACATACCTGGGCGCCATTAATACACCAAAGATCCAATGGTGGGGTTAGATATCAAGTCTGTTACTAGTAAACCCTAAGTCACAACTCTCTTCAATCTTGTTTTCCCTCCAGCCTTGTGAAAAAGGGAAAAATATACTACTTGTTTTAGAACGGTTTTCCCTCCCACCCTGAGAAAAGTGAAAAATATACTACTTGTTTTAGAATGGTTTTCTCTCCCACCCTGTGAAAAGTGAATTTTTTTTTAGAACAATTTTCCCTCCACCCTGTGAAAAAGTGAAAATATACCACTCATTTTATAACATAAATGAATATTGGAGTTGGGAGGGATTTTGTACATCAAAATTAACTGAATTGTTTTAAAAATGCTAAAATTTTCCTCCATGGAAAACGATAAATATAATATTTTATTTAATACGTTTGTAGTTGTATTTGACAAAGTAACACCATTTTTTTTAATGATTATGTTTAAAAACATTTCTTCCATATTTGGTTTATTTATCATAGTAATAATAATCTAATTTTAAGATTACCTTTTTTATGCAATGATTTTGTTGTTAGTTTATAGAGGTAGATATGTCGTACTTTTGGAATTTAAAAAAGAAACACATGCTCTTAACTTGGTTGTATTGAAAACATTTAAGTGTAAGAAGGAAACATGCCCTCTTAACTTAGTTGTATTGAAAACATTCAAGTTTTCTTGTATATTAGGTGGGTGAAAACAAGAGAGTATATGGTAAGTGGATTTAATAGTTAAAAACAAGTGTTAATTTCTTAAAAGTCATATGACAAATTTGCAAGGAGTATGGTATGTACCCTTCTTTAGGTAAAATATATTCAATTGTTGTGTGAATAGGGCTATAAGACCCTATGTTTCCATATCGAGAAAACAAATTCCTCTCCAAGTCATGCATATAGTTTAAGTTGTCATAAGCAAAGTAGGTGTTTTTCCTGAAGATGTGAACATTCCATTTTAAGTAGTGTGATAATGTGGTTTCAATGAGGCATTCAAAGGTGGAACAAGTATTCACATTTGGGATGCAAGTTTTATGTTCCGGTTGAGGCATGAGTGCACATCTAAGAAGACTCTAACAAGGGTTGAAGAGGTGGAATAGTTAGAGAGGTTGGGGGGTTGTAGTCTCACTTAGAGGTGTATACAAGCAAGTTATATTCCATGAAAATTTGTGAAGCAAACTTAAGACATTTGATGAGTTTCACAAAGGAAACTTGGCAGTGGAACTAAGTGAACATTCCTTTCTCAAAGTTGATACCATCTCCTTGGCACTACCACTTTGCAAGACAAAGAAGAAACATGAAATATATGTGCAACCCACTAAAGAAGTTGGCAAGGTTGCTGCAACATACACAAGTGGTTTTGTCATGTTGCAAAAGGAGGTGTTGGAACTTGGAAGGTGACAATTGGAGTATATTTTTAATGGAGTGTCAAGGAGGTACAAGGATATGATAAGGAGAAAATTACACAAAACTAAAAAATAGGCTATATTGGGTTAGGATATTACTGTTTTTGGACATCCAATGTTGAAGGTACATTTTTGGAGGTGTAGTCGAAGTGCTTAGGTGTAGGGCACATATTATGGGTATCTTGGAATTTTGGTGTATGTTAGATGTGTTAGTGCATTATTTATTATGAGCACAATCTAGAATTTGTTCCATGAAGACAAAAATCCCACAAGTTTGAGATGGCTTAACCATTTGGCATTGTAAGGTGTGTTATGCCCTAGTTTTGAGGAGACAATTAAAACCACATTAGAGTGTGATGGGTTTTACCATGGACTTAGGTCCACTTGCATGGGTTGAGGTGTAAAGGTACGATATGAGTTTAGGAAAATTATTGCAATGTTTACCTATACAATTCGTTTATAATATAAGATTAATGAGTTTTTTGGACAATGGAAGAGGAAGATAATAAAAGAGAGGCATTGAGGTTTTTTGTAAATCAATCAAAAGGAAGGAAAAATGTCTCTTATTAGCATGATTGTTGAAGTTTCCTCTTCAATAAGACTAAATTTTAATTGGACCTAGGGAGTTGGCCTCAAAAGTATTTATTTAGCACTCCAGAAATCCAAGACATGACATATCCAAGCTAGTCCATTAGATAGATTTGTCTTAGAAAAAGGTTGCAAAGGCTAAGGTGAAAATATCCCCCTTTTAATGTGGGTTTAAACCTTCCATTTGAAAATGATAAAAAGCTCAATTCCAATGCGTAATCCATGGTTTGACTATTTTTATTACAGTTTGGATTTGAATGTTGAGATCTTTCTTTGGGTCTAGTTATTAGTTTTTCATTTCATTTATCTATTGAGAAGGTCCTAAAGGCCACATTTTGTTGTTGTAATATTTCAACCACAAGCCATTCATATGAGGATGCCCTTGAAGGGAGGGTATATAAAGGAAGTGGAAAAAACAAGATTTTATGTTGAGGCTAAGGAGGGGCATGGAATGCAAGTGTCTGTAGAGGTCTTGACAAGGGTGAGGGGGAATGGAGTTTACATCCTATTACAATGTCTACTATTCCACAATTTGAGGTTCTAGAGGGCACTTAATTTAAGGGTCGGGGATGAAAGTTCACAAGGATCTTAAAAATGAGAAGGTATGTGTGGTTTAGAATATGATTGTTTCTTCAACGGTTGACTTTTTGGGTGATATTTCCTATTAAATGGAAAGAATTGAAGCCCTACCACCACCATCTTTTGTCCATCTCTCCATATTTTATTCCATGAGATCAATGGAAGTTATGTTCCAGTGTTGATAGCTTATGTTATGATATCATCTTTAATTCATGGCACATATACTTCTTCAACTAGTAGTGGAGAGTCCAACCAATGAGTAAGAAAAGTTGTTCATTTACAAGGTTGGCATCAATCAAGTATTCTCCCTCTCTACCCAACTCTAAGATGAGGAGTGTGCTTAATGGACATATTATTGTAACAAATTGGAAATATTGGATTATCTTGAAGTTCAAGGGCTTGAAGTGGTTGCCTCAACCTAAAACTATTTAAAGGAACTATTTGTTTTTCAATTAGACCCTTGTGGTCAAGGAGTTTCAGGCCTTATGGTTATTTTTCAGGGGTTGTAATGACCGTGGTCTTGTGGTAAATATGTAGATATAATGATAATGGTCTTGACCTTAGTACATTCATGTATATAATGTAAATATTTGCTTATCACCTTGCATTGTATAAATATGATAAATATTTTGTTGTTACCTTGATGTACATGTTGAAATTGGACTTACATGATTATGACCAACAATTCTCAGTTATCATTGCGTACATGGGGAGTATCATAATTACAATATTCCCACAAATATAATAATGAATAATGTATAACTGAATATAAACCCTAACCATCGATCTAACCTCCATTAATGAGGCTTCAACTAATGGTCCTTCCTTAAGGTATCCACTTATAATTATTGATGCCACATCTTTCTAACTCACAGAACCTTGTATTAACTAGGGGGGGTTAGATGGAACCTCAATGAATTCAAGGTGAGGGTAGTAAACAAAGTTCAATACATACAACAATAACCTAGACACATTTCTTTATATTAGTGTTGGCATTATGATAAATATGTTGTACTTGATGGCAACCCACTCATCTCAGATGATAAATTATAGTGCAGCAAAGTTCACGCACTTTCATGGAGAGAAAAGTTCCTTTCATGCAGAGAAAAGTGCATGCACATGGGAAATCTTATGGTTAGTTCATGGTATTAGTCCGACAGTTTTTGATCCTATGGTTTTGGTCCGTGGTATTGCATCCGAAAGAATTGAACCCAATTATTGGGTCCGTGGTATTGTTTCTCAATGGTTTTGGTCCATGGTTTTCAGTGAGGCCTAGCGTATAAAAAGCAAAGGAGATCATTTGGCTAATCACAAGTGTTGAAAATCTTAAGAAGAGCAAGATCTGAATTTCTGATAATCGGTTGGTGAGACATAGTTGAACCTGAATCAAGGAGAAATCAGAGCATTATTATCAGATCTACTGAAGAGAGCGGCAATAGTGTAGTGCAGAGGTGCGCAGAACCAGAGAAGAAGCAGGTGCAAAGTTACGCAGACTCATCACGATAGAAGTGTGGATATCCGTAGGTTTCCTTCGGTGAAGTTGCGGACCTTTCTTGAAATATATTTTAGCTATCTTTTATCTATTTCTGCAGAGATCTGGGTTTAAATTGGTGTCTGGTTACTGGTGTTCTTTTCTGGTTACTGCATTCTGAGAAATTATTTGTTTAAAGGAGATTGGGTGATGCACATGTACATGATGTTTTGGATCCAGTTTGAAAATTGATGAAACGTGGTCCCTGGAAGGAAAGAGAATGTAGTAGCCTTCTACAGGTCAACACCTACGTACTAGTATTTCAGCTAGTACAAGAGCTAAGGGGATTGTAGCTCCCTTCCAGAAGAAGCTGGAAAACGAGAGAGGGTTGTAGATCTCTGCAGGTTGTAGCCTGCGTATTGGTAAAAGACTACACCAGTACAAAATCATTGTAAGAAGAAGTTTTTAATTGAAAGAAGATAGAGACATATTGTAGCAGGTGGTTTTCGCCCACATTGGGTTTCCACCTTACATCTTGTGTTCCTTGGTGTGACTATCTATTTTGTGTACCTGCTCATTATTCTATGGTTCTCACATACAGATTAATGACAAACATATGAAGAATAAATTAAATTATAAGTTTGGAAGGTATATGCAAGTTTCAATTGTTAGATCTGAAAATATTTGTATGAATTTATAAGAGTTTGATAATATTGATTCACCCCCCCCCCCCTCTCAGTATTATTTCCAACAATTGGTATCAGAGCAGGTCCTTCAGAAGAAGCTTGATCGCTTGAAGGAAGATCTATCATCATGAGAAACTACGAGAGAGAAGCATCGATCACGCCACCAATTTTTGATGGGTCCAATTTCGTCTATTGGAAGGTAAGAGCCACTGCCTATCTTCAATCTCTTGGTACAGAAGTCTGCGATATCATAGATAAAGGGTACACTTTTCCATCAGCAACTCCCACAAATCCGACTCAGAAGAAGTAGTTTGAAACAAATGCAAATGATGTCAATACTCTATTAGGATGTCCATCTCAATCAAAATTCGTCAAGGTTATGCAGTATAAAACTGCAAAATAAATATGGGACAAGATCATTCTGAGCTATGAAGGAGATGAACAGGTAAAACGAACAAAACTTCAAACCCTTAGAATTCAGTATGAAAATCTCAAAATGTACAATGATGAAAGTGTGGCTAACTATTTCCTACGAATAGATGAGATTGTTAATTGTGTGAAAAACTTGGGTGAAGAAATAAAAGAGGTGGTTGTGGTTGAAAAGTTTCTAAGATCTTTGTCTCCTAAGTTTGAATCAAAAGTTTCTGCAATAGAAGAAAAGGAGAATCTATAGAAAATTACCATGTCACAGCTACACAGAATTCTAACCGCTTACGAAATGAGGAAAGGAGCACCTTCAGACAGGAGAGAAGCTGCATTCAAGGCTTCAGGCAAAGGAGATAACTATGAATCAGGACATATGTTAGAATAAGAGGAAGAACCAAATTTTGTCAAGAACCTTCAACGGGGTGCTGGAAGATTTAGAGGTAAGTTATCTTTCAAATGCTTTGCTTGTGGAAGAGTCAGTCTCTATGCTTCCAAGTGTCCTCAAAAAGACAACCTTGAAAAAGGTAAGGAACCTGTTAGATGGATCAAGAAATAGAATGTAAGTAAGAAAAGCTACTACACTCATGAAGACAGTGATGGACTCTCAAATAGTGATGAAGATGAACGAGGTAATAATAATATAATTTTAATGGCTTTTGAAGATGATGATTTCATGGATGCTATAGATGAAGAAGGTCTTTATGAAGAGATTTCTAAACTCAAAATTTGTTTAGAAGAGAAAAATATGATTATTGATACTCTGCAATTTCAATTGGCTGAAAGGGAAAAACATCATGAAAAGTTGGAATGTGAAATTGTGGGACTTAGAAAAGAGATTGAGAAAAAAAAAGCTCTTAATGTTAGATTTGTTAAAGGATCTGAAACTCTAGATGAGATTATCAATGTGCAGCGTTCTCCCCTAATCAAGACAGGTCTGGGATATAATGAAGAAACATCTCAAGCACAGAAACCATCCACCTCCAAAAGTTATCTTGATGCAGTAAGGAGGAGTGAGCAAAGGCGTAATGGAGATCACCAGGTAAATCAGGGACAATTTACCTCAAGAATGAACAAAGACTACCAGGTAAATCGGGGGCAATCCACCTAAATCGGGGGAAATCCACCTTAAGGATGAACAGAAGCTACAATCAACCACAGGTAAAATCTTCTCAATCTACCTCAAGAATGGATGACAATAGAAACTACAATCGTTTGGTTGGTAGATTTGATAATTTCAGGAGTTTCTTCAATGGCCAATGCTTCTCTTGTCATAAATTTGGTCACAAAGCAGCTCAATGTGTTGCCTACAAGAAAATAATGACTAGAGAAGCTCAAAAACAAAGAAGTATGACTGGGATCATGAAAAGAGCCTACAATAACTTTTCTACTCTTGAAAACGAAATTGAATGTTCTATTTGTAACAACTTTGGTCATGAAGATTCTAAATGCAGGAGCAGGTTTAGGCAAACAACTTAGAATGAACAAGCCTCAAGTGCCAAAACATGGAGAATGAAAGAACTGCAACCAAAAAGATGTGGTATAGCCTTATATGCAGAAGGGCAGGAAAATCAATGGTACATCGACAGTGGATGTTCAAAACATATGATCGGTGATAAGGAAAAAATTCAGTCATATAGTTCCTTAGAAATGGAGAAGAAGGTCTCATTTGGAAATGACACCCCTACGCTCATAAAAGGTAAAGGTTATGTTTTGTTAAAAGAAAAGGTCAAAGCTGGAAATGTTATGTATGTTGATGGCTTAAATCATAATCTATTGAGTGTCAGTCAGATGTGCGATCAAGGAACTGAGGTAATATTTCGATCAAATGGATGTAGTGTTCGTGATCTTGATACATGAGAAACAGTGATCAAAGGCATAAGAACTCCAAATAATTTATATATATTCAAAGAAGGACAACATCAATGCTATCTAAGAAAGAA